>ML779786.1:51044-79158 GCA_009831015.1 Picea engelmannii
CATTCGAATGCATGATAAGTTGTTCTTCTCATTAGCCATCCTCAGTTATCCCATTGATCCACACACATTGATTATTGATTTCTTAAGTTACCAAGCATCCTTAGCTTACAACCCTAAGGAGTTTCTTGGAGTGATAACAGTATGTAGAACGTCACATAACTCCTCACAGTTTGAAAGTTATGGCCTTACGAAGTTGGAGGACCCTCATATGTCATCTAGAAGCCCCAAAAGGTCAAAGTAATCAAAGTGGTTTAAGAGATTTTAAAAGGTAAATAATAAAGTGAAGTGATGAGTGTATTATAATTCAATGTGAATACAAAATAAATTATTTCAATAATGATTTTAAAGGAGAAATTAGAAGTGGACCCAACTCTAAAATAAGGAAAGTGGGGCCAAGTGACCTAGAAGATGTTTTTAAGGAAGCTACTTGGAGAGTATAAATAAGAGGCAAGGCTCTCTCATTTGAAAAAAACTTGAGCATATTGAATATCTATAGGTGTTTGAGGTACACAAATGATATCTAAGCCGAAATTCTGAGGAAAGTGAAGAACAGAAGGCCGAAATGCAAGGAAGGATAAATTATTTTGATGGTGCTTTCTAAGGAATGTGATCATATACACCAGGTCTATTGCAGAGCTACAAATCATATTTGGATGATAATATTGATGAGGGATTTTGGTTGTGGCGCATGTTGAGTACATTGTTGAGACAAGTAGTTGATGAGTGGACACATACATGAAGTGTATAGTTGATGATGATGGTACATATTGATGATTAATAGTTGATGAGTAGTTGACACATGATTGGAACATACTTGGTACATGGTTGGATGCACTTGTGTATGGTACAGGTTGATTACAGGTTGGTGCAAGGTTGATTCACTTGTTTATGGTACAAGTTGATTATAGGTTGGTGCATGTTTGATGCACTTGTTTATGGTACAAGTTGATTACAGGTTGATGCATGGTTGATGCATGGCTGAGATTTATTGGTACAGGTTTACAGTGATATATCTCACAGTGATAGTGTGACAGTGGTTCCATCATTCTACTTCTACTTTAGGGTGGCAGGATAGAGCAAGGATAGGTGGTTGTAGCCACCTTCTGGTTGTAGCTAGAGAACATTGGGGGTTGTAGCCTCCTTCTGGTTGTAGCCTGAGATTTGGAGAGTTGGGGCTTCCCTCAGGTTGCAGCCTGAGAAACTAGGGGGTTGGAGCCTCCTTCCAGTTGTAGCTAGAAAACAAAGGAAGTTGGTGCTTCCAATGAATGCAATTCTTCAAGCCATATAAGAAAAAACATTATGTGGTTTTCTCTCGATTTGGGTTTCCATGTAAAACACTGGTGTACTGTGTATGTGTGTGATTGTTTATTTATTACTTCTCATTATTGGATAATAATTCTGCATTGATATAACATTTGAAGAAAAAGGATTATAAGTACGTTATTACTGATTCACCCCCACTCTCAGTAATCCAATAGAGGCAGGGGTGGTTGTAGCACTCAAGTGTCTACAACCTAGCTGGGACACAGTTCTGTGATTACAACACTCTAACAAAACACTTAGCAGTTATCATTCATTAGTATTTAACCCTTGTTCACATCATAGGTATAAACCCTAATTACAGAGCAGTGCAGTATTCAATAAGATCTAACACATTCAAGCACTTAGCACAGATAAATAGATCAGATATAGCATTCATTCACATTACTAAGCACTAAGCTACTATATCAAATGCATCTAAACATACATAAAGGTAACAACACTAATCATAAATCATATCAATCACATAGAGAAACCATAATACAGGATATACGTGGTTCACCCCCAGTGTGGGGCTACGTCCACCAACTCTTCTTCTTCTTTATTATCTTCTGTCAATCTCCTTACATGCATAGAGCATCAAAACTAGCTCCACATAGGACAAGAGATCTACGTGCACCTTGCCAAATCCTCCTTCCCCGAGTATATATAGGCACAGAGCCTTACATAGTCTACGCACAAAGCACTACATATGAATTTCTCTTAGCTCTGCAAGTCTCGACATACAAGATGCACAAATCCTCTTATAATCGCTTGCACTCAGCATAACACCTCATACACCCCCTCTTTTTTCTTTTACTTACATCGCCTAGATTTCTATTTATACATTACAAAATGGGCCTAAACATGGGTAAACCCATGGACCGACATCCCATACCCATTACATAAACCCAAAACCCAAAAAGTGCACAAAAGGTGGTGAGATCCCATGTTTTCACAAAACCTGGTCAAGGGCCAGCAAGCCCCCAAAACTCACCTATGACTCATCCCAAGTCACTCATATCTAGGTAACTATGCCTCAAACGCCTCGAGTTTAGCTCGATCTACTTCAACCTATTGCTTCGCTAAAGCCTCCTTCTCGATGAATGCCTGAATAAATTTCTCGTTCATAGGTCCTTCCAAGCGTTGTTGCACCGAAGTGACCAATTGTTCTAGTTGTGCACCTTGTCCTTCAATTTCCTCAAAAAGTGTGCAAGCTTCATCTTGCTCTGGCTAGATCCTCTGGGTCACTTCCATGACTTTACTCTAGATGACATGGACCTATTGTTGAACCATGCATTGTTCTTGGGACCTTTTCATTCTCTCAACCGCTGACAATGGCTTCAACTATGCTTGCACTGTTGTTGCTTGTTGCTTTGCTTCCTGGAGCTATGACTCCAATGTCTTTAATTCAGGGTCTTCTACCAGGTTCTTGTATGTCTATGCACTTTGTCTGTTGAGTTGTTTGCATTCCAAGGATAATGCCTTGATTCTCTCAATTGCACTCTGGGTGGTTTCTTCTCTATGATCTCGTACTTCCTATGGATTGCTTGGCACTACTTGTAGCTCCAGTTCTACTACTCTCTGTTGAAGTTGCTGAATGGATTCAACAAGCTTCGCCACTTGACTCTCCATTGGGTCTTCTTATATATGTTCTAATACCATCAACGAGAGAAGTGCTCTAGTGACTACTTCTTTAACTCCAACTTTCTCTGTGAGCAGTTGTTCTTTCTCCTTATGAATTTGCGCTCTATCCTCTGTGAACTTCACCTGGAGATCATCTTTTTCCTGCTGCGCAACCCGTCATTTCTCTATGGCTTCCTCTTTTTCATGCTTCAGGGCCTTTTTGCCTATTCATTTTCCTCCTGGACATGACAAAGGTGAGCTTCAGTCAAGTCTGCTAATCTATGTAGCTGGGAAAGCTCATCTCCCAACTCAATTCCTTGAGATGACGGTGGCGCAGTAAACACTGCACAGCTGGAGTAGAGGGCTTGTTGTACCCCTTTAGTTATTCTTCAATCCTATCATACATGGTCTCTTTCTTTGCTTCACTTCTCTGTAAGATATCCTCTGAGGTGTCTGACACAGTGGAAATGATGAAGTCAATGTCATCCATCCTGAGCGCAGTCTGAAATGGTGGTTTATTTGATTTTGATTTCTTTCACAATGTAGGTTTCATTGGGGAAACCTTTCTTTTCTTATATTTCTCGGCCTCATCAACGGGATCCTTAGGTGGCATTACTTTGCCCTACTTCTACTTGTCCTATTATCCATTGTCCTCTTATTCTACTTCGTCACCACCTCCTCCTTTAAGTGAATCTAAAGTAGTCTCTTATGATGCATTGTTCATCTCCTGTACCTCTTACTTCTTCTTCCTTCTGCTATTGTCGAGTGCATCATACTCTTTGCAAGTGACCACAGGACTTCCGATGAGGTCGGGGTTGGATAGTTCTTCCTAGTCGACTGGTATAAGGAACTCTGTAAGCCATTCCTTAGTTATTTCTTCTATGTCATCCTCTATGAGATTATAGTAGGATTGGAGTTGTTCTTTATGTTCACCTGCATGCAAAGTGATATAAATAAAATGTCTATCTATGTGGAACTTCACAGTGGGCCTAAAACTATGTAGGGTATTCGACATCATGAGAGGGAAAGACTCAATATCCCTCTTTAGATACAGGTAATAGGTGTGGAACACCACGTTTGACTGTCATTGGTTTTCCATGTCGCTCGAATACCAGAGTGTAGTGAACTTCACAACTAGTGGTTTAGATGGCTCAATTTTGAGGGAAGGTCACTCCTTCTAGCATCTCCCAAGAAATGAAGGCAATGAGGATCAACATCCAACTAAAATGGAGCTCGTAGACCTGATCCTGAGCTTCATGGTAGTCTTGTTCTAACTGGTTGATGAGGTAGCTCACCCAGTTCATTTGTAGTCCTTCCACACATTTTCCTATGAGGTCGACGACAAACCCCATGACCTGCGTGGATCTATTTTTCCTGACTAGCTTACCATCAATCAACTGGTAGGATAGGTGCAATACACCATTCTAGATGGAGCCTACCTTTTAGCCCCACTTCCCCTTTTCCACATTGCCATGGGTGCCTTTGATTTTCTATGCCAGGGCACAGTCTGCAGCCTTCCTTGGGTAAAAATCTTGTGGGTCTGGTCCTTGCATGCGTAACCCGATGATCCTATGGATCAGCGTCGAATATATGGTGATGTATCTTTCCAGCCATAGATAAACTCCATGGAATCACAACAGAAATATTTTAATTCACACGTTAACCTCCTGATGCCTTCCAAAGTGTGGCAACTTCATCACGTTGAGGATTGTGGACCTTGCGATGTCCATGGTCCATGGTTGGGGGATTACCTTCGACTTCTTCCACTTTCTCTTGGTCAAATACTTATGAGGTGTTAGCATTCCATATTTTTTGTGATCATCTAAGTTATATTCACTAATATTCAATGTCAGAATCGTATCTAGTTGTGGTTTGACTACGTGTATCCCCTTCAAGAGGTACACATTAATCAATGTGTTGTCGAAGTCCCTCAGGACATTTTCATGACTCACTATGCCAACCAGAGGTGGGATGTAGTCAGGTAGGATTGATGGGATGAGCTTCACATTCACCAAGTCATCATGATGCTTGGTTCGTTTCTCTGTCGCAGCTTGGGATGGTCCAGATCCACGAGCAGTTGATGGGGATGCTTGCACTCCTCGCGTCAATGAATCTTGAACTCTTGTGGACATCACCTTCTCATCCATGAGGTCGATTATAATTTCTTCGATGAAATTTTCTACTGTGCTAATGTCGTTTGACATGCATGCTCGATATCAGGTATCTCAGGTTAGTAATCAAACACTCAATGTAACAGAATGGGTGGCGAGGTCTCAATAGACACAACGCGATAACAATGAATTTGTTAGGTAGATAGAGAGGTAGTAGTGGGGGCCCAGAGGGCCCATAGTGATAATAGTGGAGTCCATTCAATGTAAGGTGGACTAGATCCACTATATTATTAAATAAGGCCCACTATGGTAGTTAGATATAATAAATGTAAGAGGACTTCTTAGAAGGTTCTACTTCTAGAAGATTCCTCCTCTAGAATGTTCTTAGGTGATGGTAGCACTATATAAACAGGTTCAAGCAATGTAATGGGATATGAAGAGAAATATTGTGTTTGGAGCTAAAGCTCATTAGGAGGAAGCCCCTTCAAAGAGGAAAGTGAACAGGAGAGGATCCCTTCCATAATAGGATCCATTGTATAGTGTTGCCCTACCTCAAGGGTTTGATAGTAATAAAAGAGATTTTACATATTGTTCTTCTATATTTATCTATGGATATATTGTGTATTCAGTCTTTGTGGTGATTATATTTGTAGATCTATTCAGGTTCTTAACAAGTGGTATCAGAGCACTTTCCTTGGCAGACATTGTGGGCAAATATTTTTATTTTTGCAGATTGTTTTTCGAAGAAGAAAAAAGAGGGCCACGAGATTCCAAATTTTTTTGGTATATTTTTGTGCAAAATTTGCAGAAAAATGTTGTAGATATGAGTTCCTCTCAGAAAAAAACCCAAGTTGAAAAACAAAATCGTCCGAAACGGAGTCCAGGAAGTCAATATATTGAAGTTTTAAAATCTGCAATTTTCAAGGTTTTTTCCGCGTACGACAACACAATTTTTATTTTATTTTTGTAGCAGTTGGAGGCCAAATTTTCCCCAAAAAATTACAGATTTGAGTTCCTCTCACAATTTCATCCAATTTAAAAAACCAAATCAGTCGAAACGGAGTCCGGTAAGTGAAGTTATGAGCATTTTAAATTCAACATTTTTTGGGGTTTTCCAGAAAAAGCCGTGATTTTCTACCATAACTTATTGTTCTATATTTTGGGTTTTTTCATGAAGGATGTGGGACCGAAGAGTTCATAGGGTGCTCAGATGGATATTTCCTCTCAAAACCTCAAAGAAATTCTACAAATTACTAAAACATTCAAATCCCAATTGTATGACACATTGGATGTTAGATTGCATGACCTTGCAGATGGCCTCAATGATAGGTTTTGTAGTATTCAAGATTCATTGGATAACATGCAGGAGAGTTTCTTATGGCAGACCTCAGGGATGAATATAATCAAGAAATATATGCTTGGTATGATTTTGAGGCCGATTTTGTTGATTGGTATATGGATAGTTGTCATTTATGGGATGACAACCACTTTCATATTTTATTTGATGACTCTAATTCACCTTCTCTAGAGAGCATCAATGTGAAAAATCGAGAGCCAATGATTATTACCAGTGTCCATCTTTCATATTCTACAGTTGTATTATTCCTTTCAGATTCTTCTACGACCCTTTTCCACTATGTGGATGGATCTTCTTATTTGGATCCACGTGATAGGTTTCAGTATTTGGAGCATCATTTTGAGTTGGTTATTGGGTTCCAAAATCTTCCACAGGGAGTTCACATGAACACTTGGACATGGGACCCAGGATTACAATAGTGTTTGGACTACTTCAGCATGGTGGCTTTCCTTTCTACATGGGACCTTGGTTCTCCAGTCTTCTTCAGCATTATGGTCCACAATTATCCATGGGACCCTGGTATATGGTTGTACATCAAGCATTGAGGACAACACTTTCATAAGGGGGGTGGAATGTTAGGTAGCTAGAGAGGTAGTAGTGGGGGCCCAAAAGGCCTATAGTGATAATAGTGGAGGCCATTCAATGTAAGGTGGACTAGGTCCACTATATTATTAAATAAGGCCCACTATGGTAGTTAGACATAATAAATGTAAGAGGACTTCTCAGAAGGTTCTACTTCTAGAAGATTCCTCCTCTAGAATGTTCTTAGGTGATGGTAGAACTATATAAAGAGGTTCAAGCAATGTAATGGGATATGAAGAGAAATATTTTTTTTGGATCTAAAGCTCATTAGGAGGAAGCCCCCTCGAAGAGGCAAGTGAACGGGAGAGGATCCCTTCCATAATAGGATCCATTGTATGGTGTTTCCCTACCTCAAGGGTTTGATAGTGATAAAAGAGATTTTGCATATTGTTCTTCTATATTTCTATGTGGATCTATTGTGTATTCATTCTTTGTGGTGATTATATTTGTATATCTATTTAGGTTCTTAATATAATTCTCTGTGGGCTCGGATACAATTCGCAAAAGTTTTCTCAGTGAAACATCTGATGGGATAAATAGATAACATCGTAACGGATCCCTCCAAGGGGTAGGAATGCCTCAATGCAATTCCATCCATTATGGCGTGGTCTCAACGGTCCAATGGAGAATTTTCCATCAATAATTTTGTTTCTAGCTGTTCTGGAGCGTCGGTATAATGGTTGGGACATATCCAACGGTCATATCACTCTACCATGGAGAAGTGCCAATATAATCTATTCTAATATCTTGGCGATGTTCAAGTTATGTGTACCTTCCTTCTGCAAAGTCCTTTCTAGTACCTCTTGTATTTTTTCTAGATTAGCTTTCTTCTTAATGAGATTTCTAGCCTTCTTCCCTGTAATCTGAGTTACTGGGTTCCTCTTTACATTATGATTCTTGTCTGTACTTAACATAGTAACTTCACAATGATGAGATTCTTTCATAGGGTTCGAGGGTAATACTTCTTATTTTTCTGGAGTAGGTGCTCTACTCTTTTTCATGGAAAGGTGTTTCAAGTTTGCATGCATTCTTTCAATGTTGACAGTGAAGTCTCTGGCCCTAAGTAGCTTTGAATTGTCCTCCTATTCTTCTATTAAGCATGCTATTCTCCTAGCCATGAAATCCCTTAGTTCTTTCTTTTTTTTGTTTTATAGCTTCCTCTTATTTTTTTCTTTTGACTTCATCTTTCTCCATCCAAGCTCTTCCTAGCAAAAGAGAAAATGGGGTGTTGTTCTCAACAAACTTAATGACCTTGAATTCTTCCTCTGTCAAATATCCATGAGCATTCATAGGTATCTGGGTAAGTCTTCCACATAGGGTTATCAATTTTCCTTTAAACAATCATATTCCTCCTAGTGAAGGAATCATAGTTGGCTTTCCCAAAATTTCCCAAGTTCTTTCTGTCATGATATTCACTTGTGTTTCTGCATCCAATACACATTCTATGTCGAAGTCTCCTATTCTTTTTTCTATGCACTATTTCTCTTTTAAGATCTCTGATAATTTGATGTCTCTGTGATCATTCAGGGTTTCTTTCATCCGCAACAGTACAGTCTCTGATTATTTTTGGGTTTTTATCATATCCTTAGTTTATTGGACTTTCTCATGGTTTTCTTGTCTCATATTCATCTTTTCAACTTTAGCAATCATTATAGGGAAATCCAGAACTTCATATCTAGTAGTTTTGCAACAAAGGCAAATAGGACCTCTACCAGGGCATTACTTAGCAAGGTGTCACGGTCATCTACAACTATAACAAAGAGTTAATCCTCTCTTTCTCTTGAATGATCCTCAACCTTTCCTGTACTGTGCACTGGGATCATAGTGATGAACCTACAAAAAAATATTTCTAGGATCTTGCATCCATTTGTTAGTCCAACAACTCTGTCTATTCATAGGGATAACATATCTTTCACTATTTTTTCCAGATCTATTCATATCATATCTTGTTTCTTCTAGTTGTGCCCTAGTATTCAGACTAGGACCAAATCTATTAAACATACCTAGATCCATTCTTTCAAAGAAAAATTTTCCACTTATATTACCTTTATCAGAGCACAAAGCTTTAAGATCTTACCTCTTTTCTTCAGATATGATTCCTTTCTTAGCACAGAGCTTCACAAGTCAAGTAGAATACTGTGCATTTAGGGCAACAGATCTACACATAGAGCTTTCTCCTTTCTTTAGTTCCCAACAATCACAGTTTCAGGTCCTGGCAATGGAACCATTTGTTGGCATAGGGACAAACCCGTGGTTCAATGCTTCAACAACGCACCAAAAAAACCCTACTATCGACCCTTTCGGAAACACCTACGAAGCAGATGAAGTCTCACCCAAGGTAGAGGCAAGGGTGGTTGTAGGAATCAAGTGTCTACAACCTAGCTGGGACATATATCTGTGATTAAAACACTCTAACAAAGCACTTAGCAGTTATCATTCATTAGTATTTAACCCTTGTTCACATCGTAGGTATAAACCCTAATTACAAAGTAGTGTCGTATTCAATAAGATCTAACACATTCAAGCACTTAGCACAAATAAACAGATCGGATCTACCATTCATTCACATTACTAAGCACTAAGATACTATATCAGATGCCTCTAAACATACATAAAGGTAACAACACTAAGCATAAATCACATCAATCACACAAAGAAACCATAAAACAGGATATACGTGGTTCACCCCCAGCGTGGGGCTACGTCCACCAGCTCTTCTTCTTCTTTATTATCTTTTGTCAATCTCCTTACATGCACAAAGCATCAAAACCAACTCCGCATAGGACAAGAGATCTACATGCACCTCGCCAGATCCTCCTTCCCCAAGTAGATCTAGGTAGAGAGCCTTACATATTCTACGCACAAAGAACTACATATGACTTTCTCTTAGCTCTGCAAGTCTCGACATAAAAGATGCACAAAACCTCTTACAATCTCTTGCACTCAGCATAACACTGCATACACCCCCTCTTTCTTCTTTTACTTACATTGCCTAGATTTCTATTTATACATTATAAAATGGGCCTAAACATGTGTAAACCCATGGGCCGACATCCCATACCCGTTACATAAACTCAAAACCCAAAAAGTGCAAAAAAAGTGGCGAGATCCTGCGATCTACGCTTTGCCTCGTGCTCCGTCTTTGACCAGCCTATCGAAGTCCCAATATTGGTCAAACATGACCATTGTTTCCACAAAACTTGGTCAAGGGCCAACAATTGTCTTATCCATACTCTGCATTTCTCTGTAGAAGTTAACATCGAGTTTATTCCACTTGAATTGTCATTAGTGATTAGATGCCACCATGAAGTAATTCACCACCGTAGACACACTCATCACATTTGAATACTATCACAACACTATTGCTCTTAGTTAGGTAGATTAGTGTATAGATAAGGTTTATTCTCTGCAAGATAAAAGTAATTGTTAGTTTTTTTTTTAAGAATAGAGTTCACTTATAAAGATAATTCTGACAGATTGTTTGCTTATTCAAAGATTGCTTGTTCATTTAGAAAGTTGCTTACTTAGATTAAATAGTTCATAGTCCTAGATTGTTTAAATCTACTTATATTAAATAGTTCATAGTCCTAGATTGCTTAAAGCTCGGTAGTTAAAGGTTGCTTTGTATATTTAACAAAGAGTATGTTGTTTAAATGGATTTTAAAAGTCATCCTTTAAAGTAGAATTGTAAATTGAAAAGAGTGTTGATCTCTAGGGTAAACCATCTTCTTAGCTAGTTAATATTTTTGTTAGATTTTCTTTCTGCCTTGACTCATACTGTGTCACAACTCTAAGTTTACAATTGGAATAGGGGCAGACCTAGGTTTCAACACTCAATAATGCACCAACAAAAACCTAACTACCGACCCTTTCAGAAACACCTACAAAGCAGGAGAATTCTCACCTGAGGTAGAAGTAGGGGAGATTATAGGATGCAGGTGTCTGTAACCAAGTTGGGACATAGATCTGTGATAATAAAAATATGCAAAGTACTCTATTAACACTTAGAATATGAGATGCATTAGTTCATTATCTTTAATAACATCACAAAACATACCCTAATATAGATCGGTGCAGTAACAACAAAGATTAAGCATTTCCACCACTTAGCACATAGAATTAAGTTAGATCTAGCATTCATTCATCTTTAACACAAGTAAAGCACTAAGCATCAACATATCTATCTATCATGCATAATCATCAAGCACTAAGTATATTCATAACATAAACAACACAACACAAAGCAAACCAAAGACACAAGATATATGTGGTTCACCCCAGTGTGGGGCTACGTCCACCAACTGCTTCGCCTTCTTTATTATTATTCAATCTCTTACATTTAGCGCCTCATGTGCACTAAGCCATAGAGTCAAGATTCACTTAGGACAGGATATCTACGCACTAAGAACCAGATCCTCCTTCCAAACTAGGTCAAGGCACAAAGATAACTTCTCTAAAAAGCACAGAGCCTTAACACATATACATTATGTTGCACAAAGAAACTCAAAACTACTTGCACTTAGCTACCAAGACTTCACTAATTATACCATACATTCTTACTTATTTATAATTTTACAGTCCCTTACAATAAGACCTAATCATGGGTAAATCCCATGGGCCGACATCCCATAACCCATTACAAAAACCCTAGAGACGCCTTACTGGTTCCACATAGCCCGAAAATTGGTGAGATCCATGATCTCAGCTCCACTTGGGTGCTCCTTTCTTGACCAATGTGTTGAAGTCCAAAAAGTGTTCAAACATGACCAAGGTTTTCTCAAAACTTGGTCAAGGGCTAACAGGCCCCCAACACTCACCTGTGACTCATCCCGGGTCACTCATGTCTAGGCAATGTTGCTTCGAAGGCCTTGAGCTTCACTCGAGCTGCCTCGACTTGCTTCTTCACCTGTGCCTCCTGCTCAGTGAGCTCATGGATTTTCTACTCTGTAACAGGCTCTTCCAGGCATTTTTCTACTATTGCAACCACGTGTTCCAATTGCGAGCCTTGTCCATCAATTTATTCGAACACCTTGTAGGCTTCGTCCTGCACAAGTTGTAGCCTCTACGTGACTTCCATTACCTTTCCTTGGAGGGCATTGATCTATTTCTGAACTACACACTTCTTCTAAGATCTCTTCATTCTTTCAACTATGGTGAGCAACTTCATCTGTGCCTACATGGATAATGCTTGTTGTTTCACCTCCTATAACTGTGCTTCAAATACCAAACTTGATGCAGACCCCTCCCTAGACCCGGAGGTCGAGATCCACACAGGATATTTTCTTTTCGGCCCTTGAGAGCTCGATTAGCTCTTCTACACAGCTCTCTGCTTCTTCTCTTCTCTATTTTCTCTTCTCAATTGATCATGTTAATTGTTACAATGATACAAGATGAGGGTGTCTATAGTCGTTTTCCCTCCATCTCTTAAAACTGTCTAATCTAGAATTTAAATCTACCTACTTACATTAACTGTCTATAAATTCCTCTACATCTTACAGATGAGAGCAGATCACTCAAGATCTGTTTACAATATGGAAGTATGCACTCTCTTAACTATTACATTAATGTTTGTGCATCCAAACTTTAAAAATAATTCAAACATTTTCAACATGTGCCAAAAATGAAATGGTGTTTGTCCCACGCTCGCTTGTTGCTGGCGATGCTCCTCCATCATACTGCCTTGCTTGAAAATTTTCATGAACTCCTATTCATGAGCTCTTGCACAGTTTTCCCATGCTTCTGAATTTCTGTTTCATTCTCCCAGCTGGCATCTTCAACTGGATGTCCCTTCCATTTGACCAAGTATTCGAAATATTCTTTTCTCCTAGTCCTCTTGCTGACTCTCTTGTCAAGTATTCTCTCCATCTGTGGCTTTTCAGCTACAGACATTTGTTTATCCCACTGAACCTCTGTCTGTTCACTGTCTGCTCCTTATTTTCCATCTTTGTAGGGTACAAATATGAGATATTGAATATCAGTGAAATTCTGATCCCATCGGGTAATTCGATCTCATATGCATTTGCCCCAAATTTCCTTATGATCCTGCATGGCCCAATTTTCTTCATTTTCAGTTTGTTTTATGTTCCCCTTGGGAACCTTTCCTTCCTCATATGTGGAAGAATCAGATTACCAACTTCAAATTGAAGTTCTCTCATGTGTTGATCTGCTCTGTGCTTATACTCTTGGCTTGAATTCTGCAATCGCCGCTTCACTTGGCTAAGAAGTTCCTTCATTGCCTCTGCAAAATCTTTTGCACTAGCACTTCTAGTTTCATTTTGTTCTGAATCTTTCGATTCAGAAACTCTTCTTGGATGCATTCCATAAACAATCTGAAATGGACTCTGCCCTGTGCTTCTATTGATCAAATCATTATAAGCAAATTCTGCCTGTGGCAGAATGTGATCCCACTGACTGTGGTGTTCAATCACCAGGATCCTTAGTAAATCTCCCAAGATTATGTTCACAACTTTCGTTCGCCCATCCATTTGAGGATGATAAGATGAGATAAATGAAAAACTCGTCCCTAGCTTCTTCCATAAAGTCCTCCAGAAATGTCCCACAAACTTGGTGTCTCGATCTGAAACTATACTCCTTGGTAAGCCGTGAAGTCTAACAACTTCTTTGAAAAACAGGTTTGCAATGTGATTTGCGTCGCTGGTTTTCTGACATGGTATAAAGTGTGCCATTTTTGAAAATTTGTCCACTACCACAAAGATTGAATCAAACCCTCTTTGTGTTCTTGGCAATCCCAACACAAAATTCATGCTTACTGCATCCCATGGCCTCTTTGGTATGGGTAATGGATGATATAATCCTATGTTCTATTTCCTTCCCTTTGTGTGCTGACAAATTCTACATTTTTCCACAAACCTTTTGACATATGCTCTCATCCCTAGCCAAAAATACAAGCCATTCAATTTGGAGAATGTCTTATCATGACTGAAATGTCCAGCCAATCCTCAACCGTGTTTTTCCTTCAACAGATTCTCCCTCATGGAGCATTTTGGAATGCACAGTTGATTGCCTCTGAATAATAATCTATCCTGGATCATATATTCATCCCATTGACTTCTATCTCTGAGAAATGGATTCTTAGATGCCTTGTATGCCTCTTTGAAATCTGGATCATCCTTGTACATGTCCTTGAGATTATCAAAACCCAATGTTTTGACTTTGAACTCCTACATAAGCAAACATTTCCTTCTCAAAGCATCAACAACTTTGTTAGCAGTTCCAAAAATATGTTTAATTACAAAAGTAAAATTCTGCATATATTCAACCCATTTTGCATGCTTATGGTTCAATTTATCCTGCTGAGTTACAAATTGTAAGGCATGATTATCACTGTACAAAACAAACTCTTTAGGGATCAAGTAGTGCCTCCACTTCTTGAGTGCCTATACGACCGCATAAAATTATTTTTCATACGTGGAGTACTTAACCTTCGCCTCATTCAGTTTCTCATTGAAGTATGTGACTGGCCTATCATCTTGACTCAAAACCGCTCCAATTTCAAAGCCACTACCGTCACACCTTACCTGAAACGTCTTATTGAAATCTGGCAACACCAGAATTCGTTGTTCAGTAATCTTCCTTTTTAACAAATTGAAGCTTTTCTCTGCTTCTTCTATCCAGTGAAAAGATTTATGTCTTTTCTTCACTGTGTCCATCATTGGTATGCTAATTCCACTGAAATTCCTGATGAATTTCCTGTAGAAACTAGCCAATCCATGAAAACTTCAAACTTCAAAGATACTCTTCGGCGATGGTCAATTCTTAATCACCTCCACTTTATCTTGATCCTTCTTCAACTTATCTACAGAAATAACAAAACCCAAATAAATGAGCTATGTCTTCATGAATGAGCATTTCTTCATATTTATCAGCAGCTTCTCTTGTTGTAGCCTCTGCATCATTGTAGCCAAATGTTTTAGATGCTCTAAATCTGTTTTACTGAAAATCAGTATGTCATCAAGATACACAATGACAAATTTTCTGATGAAATCCTTTATGACTTCATTCATCAATCTCATGAAGGTACTTGGCGTGTTTGTTAATCCAAACGACATAACAAGCCATTCATACAACCCTTCGTTAGTCTTGAAGTTTGTCTTCCATTCATCTCCTTCTCTCATACGAATTTGATGATAACCACTTTTCAAATCAATCTTCGAAAACAAATTTTCCCCACTCAAACAATCCATCAAATCATCCATCCTTGGCAATGGAAATCTATACCTGATGGTAATCTTGTTAATTGCTCTTGAGTCTGCAGACATCCTCTAGCCTCCATCTTTCTTTGGGTTGAGCACTGTCGGAATAGCACATGGACTCAAGCTTTCTCTAACCAACCCTTTGTCCATTAAATCCTGGACCTGTCTTTTGAACTCTTCATTCTCCTGCGGCATCAATCTGTACACTGCATTGTTTGGTAAACTAGCTTCAGGTATAAGATCAATGTGATGACTTATACTTCTGATCGGTGGCAATGAACGAGGTAGTTCGTCCACTACTATATCAGCAAATTCCTCCAGTAACTTCTGGATTTCCTCTAGTAAATCATCCACCCTCGTATTGGTTAAAACAATTCTAGGCTTCCTGACCACGATGAATTGTGGATCTTTCTTCTTCTTAACCTCCTTAAGAAGTTCCTTCCCACTCATGAGAAGTACAATGTTGCTTACTTCAGGTTTCACCTCTTTGTCCTTAATCGACAACAACATGTGAGTTATCCCATTCTTCTCTAGGGTGTATGTGTTCTTTCTCCCATCATGAACCACATTCCTGTCATATTGCCACAGTCTACCCAGCAATAGATGACAAACATCCATGGGAATGACATCACACAATATCTTATCGTTATATCCTCCTATTTTAAATTCAACTAAACATTGTTTAGTGACATTTACCTGATGTCCTTTTTGTAGCCATGAAACTCTGTATGGACTTAGATGTTCAATAGTCTCCAGCTCCAGATTTTCTACCATCTCTGTAGAAACGAGATTGTTTGTTCTACCACTGTCCATGATGATCTTGCATACCTTGTCTTTGGTCTTGCAAGTAGTCGGAAAAAGACTGTTCCTTTGCACTGGATTCTTCGCCTCCTTTTCTAGCATTAAGAGAACCTTCCTCATCATCAGTGATCTTTTTCCTTCAACTTCCTCTGCTTCAACATTTCGTCTTTGTGCTTTGGAAATGTGAGTCTCACCACCTTCTTTCTTCTTATCTCGACATTCATAAGATTTGTGTCCATTCTTTCCGCATGTGAAGCATCTTATTACTCCACCTCTGCCTCTTCCTCTTCCTATAGCACGAGGAAAAGTTTTATTATCAGCATACTGCCCTCTTTGTGAGCTTCCACCTCTATCAGTTTGAGGTTGAGGTTTCTTCCATTCCTCCTTAGGTTTCTGATTCCTATCTTGGACAACTATTTTGCCTCTGGGATGACTTTTGCCTCATCCCCTTTGACCCTTCTTTCGACTCAACTTCTCTTCAGCCTTTAGAGCCATATGATAAGAATCTTCCACCGTTCATATGGTCATCATGCTCATTTCATCCTGAATGTTGCATCTCAGACAATTCATATACCTGGCAACCTTTTCATCATCACTTTCGCGATGACCTACTCTGATGTTCAACCTATAGAATTCTTCAATGTACTCTTTTACTGACATCAGCTTTTGTCTCAAATTCTGCATTCTTTGAAACAAAGTAATTTGGTAATCCCTGGGAATGAATTTTTCTTTCATCTTCGCAATCATTCTATCCCAACTCTTGATTTTCCGCTTTCCTTTGTAGCGGCTGTCAGCTTGTAGTTCATCCCACCACAATGTTGCATGTCCTTTAAGTCTTGTGATATCATGTTTGAACATTTTCCTTTCTCAACATCTTCATAGTCAAAATACGTGTCCAAAGCTCTAATCCAGTCTAGAAGCTCCTCAACATCTAGGTTTCCCTCATATACTGGAATGTCCATTTTTTCCCTGGCACCCATCCTTGCAACAACCCTGAGTAGGCATTCTTCTGCCACATATTCTGCTACAACTTCTTCTTCTCCATGTCCAGCTTCATTTTCACTTTCAGACTCACTGATATCTCCAACACTAACTGTGCGCCTTTGTGTTGTCTCCATGGCATCCATCCTGGCACGTAGTTCATGCATCTCTCTTGCCCCTAGTGGATTAGGTAATTGCCTACCCCTCCTTCTTGGCATTTCCCTTTCCTCTGGTGGATCAGGTGTTTGCCTGTCTCTTCTTCTCGACGGCTTGAATGAAAATATTTCTTTTCCTTGCTACAGAAAGCAAAGAAAATTTTCCTATGCTCTGATACCAAACTTGACGCAGACCCCTCCCCAAACCCGCAGATCGGGATCCATACAGGATATTTTCTTTTCGGCCCTTGAGAGCTCGACTGGCTCTTCTACACAGCTCTACACTTCTTCTCTTCTCTATGCTCTCTTCTCAATTGATCATGTTAATTGTTACAATGATACAAGATGAGGGTGTCTATAGTCATTTTCCCTCCAGCTCTTAAAACTGTCTAATCTAGAATTTAAATCTACCTACTTACATTAACTACCTATAAATGCCTCTACATCTTACAGATGAGAGAGGATCACTCAAGATCTATTTAAAATATGGAAGTATGCACTCTCTTAACTATTACATTAATGTATGCACATCCAAACTTTCAAAATAATTCAAACATTTTCAACATGTGCCAAAAATGAAATGGTGTTTGTCCCATGCTCGCTTGTTGCTGGCAATGCTCCTGCATCATTCAAGTTTCCTTAGCTCTGGATATTCTACAAGGCATTCATATGTCTGCATGATTATATCTCTCAGTTTTTTTCACTCTAAGACGAGGGATCTGATCCTTCCTACTACGTTCTTAGAGATTTCCTCCCTCTGGTTGCGCACTTCTTGTGGGGTGCTCGACACTGCTTGAGCCTCCAATTCTTCTATCTTGGCTTCAAGTTGTTGTATGGTCTCAACACGATTCACTACTCAAGCCTCGACCGACTCTTGTTCCTCCTATGTCAAGGCTGGCACAAAGCAACATTATTTATTCACCACTTATTTGACCATAATCTTCTCTGTGAGCAGTTTCTCTTTGTCCTTCTGTAGCTGGGCTTTTTCCTCCTGGAGCATCACCCGAAACTCTTCTCTCTCACATTCATAAGAAGCCACATTGTACCGCGGTACTCGTAATTTCTCTAAGGATTCATATTTCTCTTGTTTCATGGATTTTGTGGCCTTCTCCTTCTCTTCCTGGATTTTTTGAAGTCAAGCCTTTGTCACATCTGCAAGTCTTCTCAATTGGGTTGGTTCATCCCCCAATTATGCAATTTGTGATGCAGTAGGTACTGCGTGGACCAAATGAATAGCTTGTTGTACTTCCTTCAATTCATTTTCGATCTTTCCATATAGTTCATCCTACTTTTCTCCATATCTCTACAAGATATCCTCAGAAGCATCCTTCATAGCTCCACGAACCAAACTGATGTCATCTTCTATGAGTGTGGCCTCTAATTGGGGCTTACTAGCACACATCTTCTTTCTTGTTGAAGGTTTTTGTAGAGAAACCTTCCTCTTCTACGATGTTATTGTTTCAGTAAGGGGATGTTGGCACAGAGGAAGACCCAGGGTTCATCTCCAAGAGTGCACCAATGATCCCTAACTACTGGCCCTTTTGGCAACACCTGCGAAGCAGATGCAGTCTCACTTGAAGTAGCTATGAGGGGGTTGCAAGAAAGAGATGTCTACAACCAAGGGGAATATCAAGTGGATCTGACATAGAACAATATAGTATGCATAAATCACTTATCATTTTAGATCTACTCCACAGAACTACCGATCAGATCTAAAACAGTAATGCAATAGAAGAATATCAATGACAAAGAACAGAGCATCAATCACGCATTTGACACAAGATATATGTGGTTCACCCTCTCTCTAGGGATACATCCATAGAACTATGCTTTATAATGTATTAAGATGAAGCATACAGTTCTTGTCTACACTCTTAGCTAGAAAATATTCTTTCTTCTTCTCTCTGTCTCTCCCCCTCCTACACACCCAACTGCAGAACTTGACTTTCGTACCCAGTTGAAGATATTACAATGCCAGAAGGCTCTCACACTTAACACTTCTCTCTCACACAATAATAATCACTCATATCAACAATACAACTAGATCAAACCCCTTTTCCTCATATAGGTTCTTATTTATACATTACAATAGCTCACTGACATCCTTAGGCCAAAACCTAGGTGTCAAAATCCTAGATACAAAAACCCTAGGTGTCTAAAACCCTAGGTCAACTTGACCCTCATTTTTAGGGCTTTGCCAACCTATCTTTCCTTCCTTCTTGTGTGGTTCTCCAAAGCATCCAATGGTGGATTTTTTCCTCTTTTTGAGTTGTCCATGATCCTTCTCCCTTGTTGATCTGTCATCCTCAATCTCTTTATTCAACGGATTCCTTCCTTTTACTTTGCTCCATCGTTTTTGTTCTTTTGTTCACTTTGACCTAGTAACAGTCACTATGTCTTCCGCGCAGTTCGCATTTTACCTTTTCTTCCTTGATATTTGCTTTCTTCCACAACCAAGGGCCAACAGGCACCCAACACTCACCTGTGACTCGCCCTGAGGCACTTTAGCTCTGATCTTTTGTTCTACTTCAACTTCAGACTATGCAGTGCAACCTTTTCTTTATTCTCTTTGCCTCCTCTCCTTCCTCATGCAGACTTTCCTTTCTATGTCTGGTACCCAGTTTCAACTGCACCTGGTACCTAGACCCTTTTCTTCATGCTTCTACTGAGAGTTGTGAGGCAGCTGGTTTTCATAGTACAACTTTAGCTGACTCCCATTCACCAAACCATTCTTCCATTCTTCGTTCAACGTCTTCAGCTGCGCAACTCCTCCTTTTGTAACATAGGTGATCTGATATGGCTCGAGCCAATGCATTTTGAACTTCCCAGGATGTTTCATGAACTTACTGTCATATACCAGTACTATATCACCTTGCTTGAATGCCTTCTACTTTATGTGCATGTCATCATAGGCCTTCTCTCTTTCCTTCTGAACCTATCGATGGAATCTTGTAATAAATTTTCCCTCTTCTAGTTCGACCAACTATGCAAGCCTCTCTCTAATGGCGCTAGTGTCATCCATGTCTGTAAAGGAAACAATTATTAATCTTGGCACCAAGTATTCCATTGGGACAATAGATTCAAGGCCATAAACCAACTTAAAAGGGGTCTGCATTGTTAATTTCTTATAGGTGGTTCTATAGGCCCAAAGTATTGTCGGTACTCTTAAATCCCATTCATCCCTGTTCACACTACAAGTATTTGTCAGCACTGTATCCAAAATCTCGTTGAATGCTTCAACCATCCCATTTTCTTGTGGATGGTAATGTGTTCTCTTCTGATGGTGGACTGCAAATTCCTTAGTTAGGGATTCAATGGTCTTATTGATGAAATGTGTGCCTTGATCACTCATAAGCATCTTTGGGCATCCAAACCTATTTATGATTCCATCAAATATGAAGCGTGCAGCTGTAGTTGCACTACAGTCCTTAACTGCTCTTGCTTCAGCCCATCTAGTCAAGTATTTTATCGTAGTGATGATGTAGCTTTCTCCTGTGTGCTTTCCTGGTGGGTTTATAGGTCCCACAAATTCAATGGCCCATTTCTCGAATGCTTGTAAGGTAAGTTGTGGTGCTAAGGGAGTTTCATCTCTTTTGGATGGTTTCCCAACTCTTAGGCATACATCACATGATCTGGAATAGTCTTTAGAATCTCTATGTAATGTAGGCCACCAAAGGCCAGCGCTCAGAACCTTCTGCGCAGTTGCTTTCCCTGCGTAATGTCCTCCTGTGATGCCTTCATGAGATTCTGTGAGGATCAATGATCACTCTACCTCCATAACACACCTCCTTAATATCTCATCAGGTCCCATCTTGTATAGTTGTCCAGCTATAACTGAAAATTCTACAGTGCGTACCACTAGCTGCTTCTTCTACATAATTGTATACTCACTAGGTGCCATTCCTGTTGACAAGAACTAGACTATGTCTGTGAAGTGGTCATCAATATTTCTAATAGCCAATAGTTGTGCATCCAACAGTGTATCCTCCAAACTGGTGGGCTCTTCACCATGTTCCAACCTTGACAAGTGGTCAGGACCTTTGTTCATTCTTCTTAGCTTAACCACAATTTCAAAATCATATTCCTGGAATAGCAGAAGCCATCTACATATTCTGCCCCCCAACACTGGCTTGTTGAATAGGTACTTCAACGCGAAGTGATCAATAAACATTTTAAAGTGTCCTCCCAACATGTAGTAGAGAAATTTATGTAGTGCATACACCATGGCCAATCCTCCTCTCTCTGTGGTGGTGTAATTAATCTCAGTTATGGATAGTTTCTTGCTAGCAAAGGCTAATGAGTGATCGTTGTCTCATGTTCTCGGTTGTGCTAACACAGCTCCCAATGAAATGGACAATGCATTGACATGCACATGAAACTCCTTGCTCCAATCTAGGAAGACCAAAATAAGTGCAGTAACCATCTTTTGTTTCATTGTGTCAAAGCTCTGCTGGAATTCTTTTGTCCAACTAAACTGACAGTCCTTCTTCAAAATCTTCTCCATGGGTGTTGTAATATGGGCATATCCTTTGATGAACTTCCTGTAATATCCAGTATGTCCTAGTGCAATGCATAGTTGTTTGACTGAAGTAGGAGGTGGAAAATCAACCATAATGGCAATTTTAGATGGATCAACCAACAATCCCTGCTTGCATACAATATGACCCAACAACACTCCAAATGGTGAGAAGAAGATGTACTTCTTCACATTCAAAGCAATTTGACACTGCCTGCATTTGTCCAACATTAGCCTTAGACATTCCATATGATTTTTCGACAAACTAAAAATAGTCCATTCATCAAAATATGCTTATAGGAATTTATGTAGAAATTACTTGAATGCTTCGACCACCACCCTAGAAAAGATGGTTGGGGCATTCTTCAATCCAAATGGCGTCATTGTATACTGGTAGGATCCCCATTATGTTGCAAACGTGGTCTTATGGTGATCCTCCTTGGTAATCTGGATCTGATGGTATCCTGAAAAGCCATCTGTAAAAGAATATTTCTCCTGGCCTCCCACATTATCTAACACTTTGTCAGTGAATGGTGTAGGGAAGGGGTCATGTAAACAGACAACGTTTAGCTTCTTGAGATCTACGCAAATCCCTACTTCCATCATTCTGTCGAGCTCAATCTTCACTTTCTCCTTATATTTAGGGTTTAATCTGTAGGGTCTCTGTTTGACTGGTTTTTCATTTGGTTTCAAAGGGATCCTCATCTCTCCCATAGGCCCTTTGATGCCTTTCATATTAGTGAACTTGGTCGGGAACAAGTCCTGATACTTGTGTAGTAGCTCTGTAATCTTTTCAATGGTAGCAACATCCCAATAATCTCCCACATTGGCAAGCTTCAGTGTCTCCTTTGTTCCAATATTGAATTTTTTAATCTTGATTGGTTGTCTAATGAATGGTATCTCAATTCTAGGGCCTTCCACATCTCTCTGGCCTTCTGTTTCTGCAATGTTCACCTTTCGCGGATCATCGTCTTCATTAGCATTGATGTTATAACAACCTTGTAGTTTCTGGAAAGGCACAGTCCATTCATCCTCTTCTTGTTCCATGGGGAGGCTAGATGCATCCTCAAATACTTTTTGTCTCACAATCTGTAATTCTTGGTCTACTGAAGGATATTTACTTTAAAATAAGAAGGTGGCTACAAAATTTTGAGTCATACCTTTCCAATATGCAGTGATAAGGCACAACTCTACTTGAAGGTACCAGTTTAGTGTGTTGATGAATTTTTTCACCCACTGCTCTTAAGGAACGTTTCTCAAGGATTCCTCTCAACTTCACACATGGTCCTTTGGGCAGCTTTGACCTGTGTACCAAACTTCGTAGCCTTCTACTTGTGTTGAGAACCGCACTATCATGAAAGTACGACATTGTATCCAGACTGTGATATTGCTTTTTTGTGTCCCCCACCATCTTGTTGGTGTGGCTTTCAAGGCCTCATCCATTGCCAACAATCTTTGTTTCATTGGTACACTTGCTTCGAAGTCTGATAAGAAGGATTCTAAAGGATTCAAACCATAAAATGTGGGTAAGTTGCTTACTATTGTGTCGATCCAATGAAATTCTCTAGTTAATCTAGCACATCTCCTTGTAGATACTTCATACATTTTATCCTGCCAATTCTCCAGCACTTCTTCTAAATCTGATGAACACGTGTTGTCACTTTTCCATCTTAGGTTTCCATCGGCCATAGGATTGATGTAATCCTTCTGTCTAGCTATTAGTTTGTATATGTTTTCTAGTTCATATGTGTAGTCTTCCTCTCTGATGGGTTCTTTGTATCGTTGGCCTTCATCTTGATCCAAAGGCACAATAACCCTAAGGAAATCTCTTTCAAAATTCATACATATTTTCTTTAAATCAACCACAGTGGAATTGTTGAAAGCCCAATCAATTCCTAACAGCACAGGGTAAGGGAAGCTATCATCAACTATCTCAATTACCTCAAAATATGCAAATGTTCTTACTATGTTGATGTCCACAGGGACATGTTCCAATCTTCCAAAGGGGCTTAACTTTTTGATTAGCCATCCTAAGACTGATAGGGGAATATATCAACTTTGGTTTTCCCATTAGTGTCCAGGTTTGCTTCATCATGACATTGACCTCTGACCCTAAGTCAAGGACCACATAATCTATGTCATATTCTCCTATTTGAGCATTCAAGTGTAATTCCTTATTTTTCCTTCTCCTTTTAGAGACTTGGTGTACTTCCCTATTTAGTAAGGGGTCTATATTTCCTAGCTCATATTTTTTTATTAAATTTTGTAGTTCTTGTGCAACATTCTCATCCTGAATCAACTTAATAAAAGTATATAAAAAATCCATGAGCTTGCTTACCTCTTTTCCTTCTTTGGGTGAAGCAGACTAGTCAAATGCTAGGGGCATTCAATATTCTCTTACTTTTGGTCATGTTTTTTATGATGAACCTTGGTCTTCTTTGAACTCTTTTCTTGCCTCATCGAATATTTGTCTTTCTTTATTTGCATCAATTTTTTGGGTCTTCTCTATAGCATTCCTGACTCTTGAGTCTTTTGTAACCTTTCCTTGGGTCAGTCTATTCTCTCCTATAGCAGCACCTCCTTGAGTGATAATAGTGACTCTAGGGTCTTCTCTGCGAGGTTCATCATATATCAGTTGCACTTGTGGATTCTGCTAAGGTCCTTGTCTTTCCTGAAGCTTAGCTAGTAGCACAGGACAATCTTCTATAACATGTTCAAATGAACTTAAGTAGATATAAGTATTGCAAGGGTTATGACAGTCCCTTGCTAAGTGTCCTGGTTGCATGTAGTTGTAATAGATTATATGTCCTCAACCTCGGCCCATACCTCCTCCTCGTCCTCATCCTCTGAATCCACCACGAGGATTGAAGTTTCTTCTTCCTGGCAAGTTATATTGCGTAGTGTTTCCTTCTTGTTATACTTCACCTTGAATTTTGTATATTTCTCTTGACCTTTCATGCATGAGTTCATAAGCTCTACAATCCCTATCATCATGCCCTACTGACTTGTAGAATGTGCAATACAAATTTGTGGGTGTCTGAACATATTTCTTCATGTAATAGCACTCACCAGGGCGATGTTTGTTTCTGCATACTTCACACCAGGGTAGGGTTACTTTCTTCAAAGGGCTCGAAGCTCCAGAGGCCAGGTATTCATGAAATAGGGGACAGTTCTCCTTGTCATGGCCTTCTGATTTGCATCTAACACACCAGATGTCTTCTCTCTTGTATTTTCCCTTGTCTTTCTTCATATCTTTGACCTGCAGAGACAAACTAGTTAGCTGACTCAAGATTTGGCTCATACCTGAGCAGGATTCTGCCATAGGGGCTGATTCGAGCTTCATGGTGATCTCCAGTGCCTCGGCCTATGAAGCAATTTTCTGAGGCATCAGAGGAACTCTGATGTGTGGTAAAAGGGCAGCTATGAACCATTCCTTGTTCTTCTCATCTTGGATCTAAAAAGTCAATTTCCCTGTTAAGGTCTTGAATCTCTAATCGAAATCCCAAACTAGTTTGGCTACCTTCTACTTGATCTCTTTCAGTTCTGTAATACATTAGGACTCTGACTTAGGTTTTTTGAACTCTGCAATCAACACATTCTTGATCTCATTCAATGGCTTAGGTTGTGCAAGTCTTTGGACAAGTTTCATGTACCATTTTAGTGCGCGGTCTCTTAGAGTAGTGCTAAACTAAGTTCTTTTAATAGCTACATCAGTGATATTTTTAATATTCCACACAGCTTCACATAGGAACCAATGTTGATCAGGGTGTTCAGATACATCTCCCCTAAATATAGGGAGCCTCATCTCATCTTCCATACATCTTCCTAGGTTTCCCAACTAAGTATGTGGTGGACTACTAGTGACAGTGATCTGAACACTTTGGTGACTTTGATTACTCTGATTTCTTAATGTTGTTGAATGAATAGGAGGAATAATAGTACTTACTTCAATAGTCTACACAGTTCCTGAGGTTTCTAGCTTGTCCCGACGAGGCTCTTCAACTTTTCCTTCCTCTTCCCTAACGGGTTCTAAATTCTCTTCATCTGTCAGATCTGTCTCTTCTCCACTGTAGAAACCCTCATCCCCATAGTTCTTCCTGAATAGTTTCACAAGATGAACTTCTCTGAACACTCTCCCACTATGTGTATGTGTCCAGCTTATGTGTCATTGTCACTGTCCTAATTCTTGAACATTAGCCTTTTCAAGTCTGAACAATATAATGTATCTTCAATATGTTCTTCTCATGCAATAGCATCTTGATCCTTAACTTCAAAAAGTGTAAAAATGTCCCTTTCATCCCTTTGAAAAAATATCTCTTGACTTGGCTATATGACTCTACTCTGTCAACAACAAACTCGATGATGTACCCTCCAATGGTGTTGTCAAACCAGTGATCTATTTCTCGTGACAGACATTATTGACTCTATTAACCTTCTTGATCAGCGTCGTCATCCAAATCATAGGAGGTCTAGATATGATCTCGAACTGGGTATCTGCTAACCTAGCTAAGCACTCATATAGATCTTGATGGATTCCTCCAAAGAACATCTCATGTATATCAGTAAAGATATATCTTCCTAACCAATCCTTTGTACTCAGTTAGGGTTTTTGTTCTGGGCTTCAGCAAAGTCCTTTTCTCGATCCTCCATCCACTTTTGAATCTCTGTCTTTGATGGGAACCACCTTGACATTCCCTCAAGAAGATTCATGTCTCAGCAACGGAACCATTTGTTGGCACAGGGGCAGACCCAGGGTTCGTCTCCAAGAGTGCACCAACAAGCCCTAACTATTGGCCCTTTTAGAAACACCTGCGAAGCAGATGTAGTTTCACTCGAAGTAGCTATGAGAGGGTTACAGGACAGAGATGTCTACAACCAAGGAGAATATCAAGTGGATCTAATACAGAACAATATAGTATGCATAAATCACTTATCAACTAAGATCTACTCCACATAACTACCGATCAGATCTAACACAGTAATGAAATAGCATAATATCAATGACAAATAACAGAGAATCAATCATGCATTTGACACAAGATATATGTGGTTCAGCCTCTCTCTAGGGCTATGTCCATAGAACTGCACTTTATAATGTATTAAGATAAAGAATACATTTCTTGTCTGTGCTCTTAGCTAGCAGATCTTATTTCTTCTCCACTCTATCTCTCCCCTTCCTGCACACCCAGTTGTAGGACTTGACCTTCGCACCCAGCTGAAGATATTACAATACCAGAAGGCTCTCACACTTAGCACTTCTCTCTCACACAATAATAATCACTCATATCAACAATACAACTAGATCGAACCCCTTTTCCTCATCTAGTTTCTTATTTATACATTACAATAGCTCACTGGCATCCTTAGGCTAAAACCTAGGCTTCAAAACCCTAGGTGTCTAAAACTCTAGGTCAACTTGACCCACATTTTTAGGGCTTCACCAACCTATCTTTCCTTCCTTCTCGCATGGTGCTCCAAAGCATCCAACGGTGGATTTTTTCCACTTGCTGAGTTGTCCATGATCCTTCTCCCTTGCTGATCTGTAATCCTCGATCTCTTCATCTAATGGCTTGCTTCCTTTTACTTCACTCCATAATTTCTGTTATTTTGCTCACTTCAACCCGGTAACATTCACTATGTCTTTTGCACAGTTTGAATTTTACCTTTTCTTCCTTGATCTTTGCTTTCTTCCATAACCAAGGGCCAGCAGGGGATTTGTAGGTGGTGTAGCTTTGCCTCCTCCTTGTTTTTCTCCTTCGTCCCCTCCTCCTTGTCCATTTTATTCATCTTCTCCTCCTCCTTCGAGCGAGCCATACCCATTCTCTTCAGAAGCATTGTTCTCCTCATCAGTCCCTATCTCCTGGAATTATTCCTACTTCTTCTTCTTCTTTGTCCCACTTTATTGTCCAACATGCTTGACTCGGGTGACCATGGGGATTCCTATGGTGTCAGTGTCAGAGAGTTCTGCATTAGCGACGGGTACAAGGAACTCCTCTGACCATTTGTTGGCAGCCAATTCAATTTTTTCGATTGCCCTAAAAAGCTGCCTACACCTAATTGTCTCCTAAACAACAAGTCATTGTCACATTTTGCAACTAGACATTTGTTTCATGTTTGCGACAATTGCAATTTGATTTCGTTTCAGTTTTCACAACTGGAAGTGTGAAAACCCCTCCATCGTTACTTGGACTATCATGATCTGCTTATTTGATATGACTTTCAAACTATATCCATTCGCTTTGATTGCGCAACTTGATTTCTTTGGTAAAGCATTGAACATGTTAAATTATGAGTTATGTTTGATTTCATAAGGGTCACGATTGATTTTTTCTTTATATATGATATGATTCTTATTGTTTTGAGCTCTTAACTTATCGATTTCATAAAGTCATTGGTTGCAATGTTTTTACACTTTGATTATGCCAAAAAATGCATGGGTTATATATCAATTTGGTTTCATATTTGAGTGGCAA
>ML779786.1:94865-111726 GCA_009831015.1 Picea engelmannii
AAATTTCTAAGGATTTTATATAGTTTTTATAAAATTTTGGCAATTTTTAAGGTAAAATAATTTTATCCTATAGAATTTGGGCGAATCATTTTTAAAATAGTGAATCTCGTTTTTGGAAAAACCATGGAAAATTAGCCCATGAGTGAAATTTAGCCCCTAAAATCATCTATGGTGCCCTAGCATTCAAACTAGGATATAATCTATTAAACATACCTAAATTCATGGTTTCAAAACAAAAATATTCACTTATCTTACTCTTATCAAAGCACAAATCTTTACCTCTTTTCAGATCTTACCTCTTTTCTTCAGATCATATTTCTTTCTTAGCACAGAGCTTCACAAGTCAAGTAGAGTATTGTGCACTTCAGTAGCAGATCTATGCACAGAGCTTCTCTTTTCTTTACTTCAGTTCCCAGCAATCACAGTTTCAGGTCCCGACAATGGAACCATTTGTTGGCACAGGGGAAAACCCAGGGTTCAATGCTCAACAATGCACCAACAAAACCCTAACTACCATCCCTTTCGGCAACACCTGTAGAGCAGGAGAAGTCTCATCCAAGGTGGAAGCAAGGGGGGTTATGGGACACAAATCTGTGATAAAAACACTTCGTAGAGTACTCTATTAACACTTAGAAGATGATATGCATTAGTTTGTTAGCTTTAATAACATCACAAAACATACCCTAATAGAGATCAATGCAGTAACAAAAAAGATTAATCATTTCCACCACTTAACACATAGCATTAATTTAGATCTAGCATTCATTCATCTTTAACACAAGTAAATCACTAAGCATCAACAGATCTATCTATCATGCATAACCATCAAGCACTGAGCAGATTCATAGCATAAACAACATAGCACAAAGAAAACCAAAAACACAAGATATACGTGGTTCACCCCAGTGTGGGGCTCCGTCCACCAACTAATTCATCTTCTTTATTATTCTTCAATCTCTTACATTCAATGTCTCATGTGCACTAAGCCACAGAGTCGAGCTTCGCTTAGGACAAAAGATCTGCACACTAAGCACTAGAACTTCCTTCCAAACTAGGTCAAGGCATAGAGCTAACTTCTCTAACAAGCACAGAGCCTTAACACATATACATTATGTTGCACAAAGCAACTCAAAACTACTTTCACTTAGCTACCAAGACTTCACTACTTCTACCATACATTCTTACTTATTTATAATTTTACAGTCCCTTACAATAAATCCTAATCATGGGTAAATCCCATGGGTCGACATCCCATAACCCATTATAAAAACCCTAGAGACCCCTTACTAGGTCCACATAGCCCACAAAATCGGTGAGATTTGCGATCTCAACTCCGCCTAAGCGCTCCTTTCTCCACCAATGTGTCGAAGTCCAAAAAGTGGTCAAACCTAACCAAGGTTTTCTCAAAACTTGGTCAAGGGCCAACATTTACTTACCCTGGTTGACAATTTAATTGAGGGAAATTAGTAGATATACTTTACCCATCAACGTGTGAACGATGTTAATTTATTATTGTTTGAATTTCCAATAACTAACTGTGGGGGTGAATCTTTGAAGTACTAGCCATGATATCACGAGAGGAAAGAAATGAGAAAACTATGGAGAGGGTTCATTATTTTGAATGACCCCAAATTTCCCTTTGTTAGGAATAATAAACCTCCTCTAGATTCCAAGGAGGAATAAGTTAATGAAGAAAGGACTAGTGGTTGAACCATCAACCACCCCCCATGAATGGAGGCATGGTCTAGCTGAATAATGTTAGTCCGAAGTACCATAGGGTCCTACAGACCTAGGCTGACCCGAGTTTCCTTTTGATATAAGGAACGTGACAGGAAGGGGAAACTTTCCCAAGGAGGGGTGTGCATGCAAGGCATGGAAACATATAAAAAGAAGGGAGAACATGGGGAACACTCTAGTGGAGAAGAGGAACTTAAAGCTTGTTACTTTGTTATGGTTACTAGATAATTTACAAGAGAATGTGACCCGAACATGAGACTTCAAGCTTGATGCTGAGGAAACATTTGATAAACCTCGTAGAGGTGGAGAGAGAGAGAGAGAGAGAGAGAGAGAGAGAGAGAGAGAGAGAGAGAGAGAACCTCTGAGAGATCTTCCAGAAATTCCCTAGTGATATCATGGCTTGGCATAGGGGTGGCCAGAGATCTAATAATGAATGCCTCTAAGCCTATGGTTGGGTGGAAAAGTGAACACCCACAATCAATCAGTTGGAAATAGATAATAAAATATAAATGTTTAGTTTAACCTTGTGCACTTAAACTGAAATGCATGTTTGAATGTCTGAGTTTACTTATCCCTGAGTTAATTGGGCAATGTTATGTTATCTACCTTCAGAGTTATATGCATGTGTGTGCATTTATAGTTGAAGACATGAGTATTTGATATTCTATAAGTGTCAAATTGTTTATCTTCTATAATCCCGGTGCAAGGAATACCCATATATGCCTAAGTATAACAGCTCGAAGGAGAGACCCATGCACATTGTGTAGGGTCAACATGTAGCGAAGCATTGAAAGGTTCTCAAGGTGAATGAGCGCAAGGAGTGCACGAAAGAGTTTTCTAAGTCTCAAGCTCAGGAGAAAGAGCGCAAAGTGAATGTTAGCACCTAAGTCTTTCATATCTAATGAAGATTAGGAAGGATAGCGAGATTTAAGTCTCGAAGGGGAGGATTCTCTTGTTTGAAGGTGAACGGATGAGATCTGTTCAAGAGGATCCAAGGTTGTCACAACCATTGGATTTTGGGAAGGAACGCTGGTGTTAACTCCTAGAATCCTTTAGTCTTCACGAGTTCGATGAGATTTGGGTGATCGCCATAAAAGTGACTGACCCTTCGATGTCTCGGAGCTTGAAATTAATCTGTGCCATAGTTCTGATGATGCTCAGGAACTATCCCAACCATTGAATCTATGATGTAGTCAGTCTGACGTTGACTGCTTCGAGAGAACAAAGGTTTGGTAACATCAAAACCCCCCCAAAGGATGAATTCATGAAGTAATATGGATTGTCGATCCTTGGATCCTTCAGAATCCTTCTCAGCCTTGATCTGGGGACTTTGTTGAGAACCCCTCTTAACCATTCGATCATCTAGAGGAGGGACCCATGTACGGTACTTCAAAGAAGTCCTACTTCGGGAGAATGGAGGGGTCGTAGAGTCGAAACCCCTGAAGATGATAGCTACGAAGTAACGTGAACCATGGATCTAACAATCCTTCATAGCCCTTCTCAACTATTAGATCGAGCCTAATGAAAATATGGTGTCACGTACTTCAGTATAGTCCTACTCCAGGAGGTTTAACCTGTGAGCGAAAGAGAATATCATCGGAGCATCGAAGGTCAGAGTGACATAGCATATTGACATCACCTAGGGTGGTGTGGACTCATCATAGGTGTAACACATGTCACCCTTGTCTTCCATCAAATTTTTTTTGTTGGTCCTAGACCCTAGTCAGCCCGACACTAACCAACTCATGGAGTCATGAGGAGATTGCACCAAAAAACTCCCGAAGGGTGAAGTCCTGAAGTAACGGGATTTGTACATCTATGGATCTACATGCTCAGATCATGACTATGAAATCTAAAGGATGTTAGAAGGATGTCAGTCTGGTGTGACATGGCAAGCCGACGTCACCAGGGTGACATGGACCCACGATTGATGTGCCACATGTCACTAGGATATGGACGTTTTGTAGACCCCTTATGCCTATTAGAGAGTAACATGTTCCACCCCCTAATGAAGGCACATCTCACCCCTTGCCCTTGCTACATGTCAGCCCCTGGTACATGCCCTCCTGGCCAAAGTGGTTGGTGAGGTGACCGAGACTCTGGGAGTCCTGGACTTCAAAGGATCTGGGGTGTAGTATTGTAGAGAGACCGAAAGGCCCAAAATTTAGAGCCATGTGGCAAGTTTATGAGACTTTGGGAGTTTGGGAATTCAGGATTTTGGGACTCTAGGAGGTCTCATGCGTAGACAAAAAAGGGGCACTCAACATCCAAGCATCGAACACCGAATATTCCTTAGGCATATGCGTTAATGTGGAAGGAGATCAACCATCGGATTATGGATGGTTGGATTTCCTCCATAGATTTAGGAGTGTTGGAAGCTCTAGTATATCAGAGAACTTAGGATGATAAGTATGAGATGGATCCTCATGGAATCCATGTGGCCCTTGACCAATAAATGCCCAAAGAACTTGGGAAGGACATATCTTCTAGTCCAGAACTTGGTTTTGAGCATGGAGATAGTGGTTGGAGAGCTCTAGATGAGAAGAACATGATATAGACCCTAGAAGGAGGGTTTGATTAATTAAGGAAAAATGAAATTATGATGTCTCACCCCTTAAAAGAGTATTTAGGGGTTGGGTGTGTTACAAAAGTATAACTACTAGTAACCAGAAGTCTAAATGAAATAGAAAGAGGAAGAATAGGAAGAATAAATCACCAACCTCTGTGAGTCATGTGGGAGATAGGTCGTCAACCTCTACAAGTCATGTTGAATACCAACACCCAGCCTCTGTAAGTCATGCTGGGGGAAAACAACCAACCTATGCTAGTCATGTTGGAGAGTTTTCAACAACCTTTTTGAGTCATGTTGGGGAAAAGCACCCTACCTCTGTAAGTCATGGTGGGGGGAAAAGTCCAGTCACTTCTAGTCATACTAGAAATAGGTCTATAGTCTCTGCGAGTCATGTTATCAACCAATCACCAACCTCTGTTAGTCATGTTGGATATTTTCCAACAAACTTTTCGAGTCATGTTGAGGACAAGAAACCAGCCACTATTATTCATGTTGGGGGCATTGATTTTATTGATAAACCTAGATGGATAGGATGTAATCCTAAGTTATCTTGTAAGATTTGCAAGGGATATCACCTTACTCACTTATGCCCTCTCCTTTTAGAGGCACGAAGATTGTGGTCCCTATATGAAAATTATTCTAAATTTGAGTCTTCTGAGGTTTCCTCACAGTCTATTTAGCCTTTGGTTGATGTTGTCCCTCAACCAAGTTTTGGGGTACCTTGGTTGTGTTTGACCACTTTTTGGGACTTCTACAGGCTGGTTGAAGACGAAGCACCAAGTGAAGCGGAGATTGTGGGATATCGCCCCCTTTTTTGCATGTTTTTTGGGTTTAGGGTTTATGTAACGAGTATGGGATGTCGACCCATGGGTTTACCCATGCTTAGGCCCCTTTTGTAATGTATAAATAGATATCTAGGTGATGTAAGAAGTACTAGACCTAGTAGGCAAGTTTACTAAGTGTGAATAGTTGTGAATGCTTTGTGCATGTTGTGTGTTGAGAACTTGTAGAGATAAGTGCAAGTGATTGTAAGAAGGCTCTGTGTTGTGCCAAGCTCAGGGAAGGAGGATCTGGTGAGGTGCACATAGATCTCATGTCCTAAACAGATATGTTTATGTGTCTCTGTGCATGTAAGAATATTGAAAAAAGATAATAAAGAAGATGAAGAGTTGGTGGATGTAGCCACACGCTGGGGGTGAACCACGTATATCCTGTGTTGTGATTGCTCTATGTGATTGATGTGATTTATTCTTAGTGTTGTAGTCTTTATGAATGTTAGATATATCTGATGTAGTAGATTAGTTCTTAGTGATATGAATGAATGCTAGATCTGATCTATTTCTATGTGCTAAGTGCTTGGATGTGTTCGATCTTGTTGAATACTGTGTTGTTATGTAATTAGGTTTTTACCTGCGATGTCAATAAAGGGTTAAAGACTAATGAATGTTAATTGTTAAGTTCTCTGTTAAGAATTGTGATCACGGATCTGTGTCCCAGCTAGGTTGTATACACTTGAGTCTTCCAGCCCACCCTACCTCTACCTTGGGTGAGACTTCATCTTCTTTGCAGTTGTTTCCGAAAGGGCCGATAGTTAGGGTTTTGTTGGTGCATTGAACCCCGGGTCTGCCCCAATGCCAACAAATGGTTCCGTTGTTGGGACCTGAAACTATGATTGTTGGGAACTAAAGAAAAGAGAAAGCTCTATGTGTATATCTATTTCCCTAGTGTGCAGTACTCTACTTGACTTGTGAAGCTCTGTGCTAAGTGTTAGCACCAATTCTTGCAAGGGGGTGTTTCTCTCTGATTTCAGGCCCTTGGTGAAAATGCGTAGAAATGGGGTTTAAAAACAATAAAATGTGTTTTATTCAAAAGCCTCAGTCAGGAGTGCCAAGCGCAGCACACAAAAGAAGTCCATTTTGGGCTTAAAATCAAGTGAGTGGGATTTTTTTTTTCAACAGCAAGGATCCACAGATGGAGCAGATCGACGGTCATTGGGTAAGCTTGAGTCACAAAGTTTCACGAGATCTAGTGCATGGGCTCATATCTTATGGCCAAAGTCACAAAATGATGAGCCATTTCGGCATTTCGGCTACCGGGACTTCAAAGGACAAGGGTTGCTCTTCCACTGTAGTTCAAAACCCTAAAACGCGAAATGAAAAAAGCGCCCAGGAGCCATTTCGGCATTTTAGCTATCAGGACTTCAAAGGACAAAGGGTTTCTCTTCCACTGCATTTCAAAACCCTAAAGCACGAAATGTGAAAAGCACCCATGAGCCATTTCGGAATTTCAGCTACCGAGACTTCAAAGGAAAAAGGGTTGTTCTTCCACTGCAGTTCAAAACCCCAAAACACGAAATGAGAAAAGCGCCCAGAATCCATTTCGACATTTCAGCTACGAGAACTTCAAAGGACGAGAGTTTCTCTTCCACTGCAGTTCAAAACCCAAAAACACGAAATGCAAAAAGCACCTAGGATCCATTTCGAAATTTCGGCTATCGAGACTTCAAAGGACAAAGGGTTGTTCTTCCACTACATTTCAAAACCCCAAAACCCGAAATGTGAAAAGCGCTTAGGAGCCATTTTGGCATTTTGGCTACCGAGACTTCAAAGGACAAAGGGTTTTTCTTCCACTACAATTCAAAACCCCAAAATGCAAAATGTGAAAAGAACCCAGGAGCCATTTCGGCATTTCGGCTACTGGGACTTCAAAGGACAAAGGGTTGTTATTCCACTGCAGTTCAAAACCCCGAAACGTGAAATGCGAAAATCACCCAGGAGCCATTTTTGCATTTTGGCTATCGGGATTTCAAAAGACACTATGTCTCTCTTTATTTTTTCAGTCTTGGCCATCCTCCATGGAAGAAGCAGTTAATGAATATTGAGTAGGTGGTTGAGACCTCAACTCAACTCATAAATGGAGGGCATGGAAAAGACCTAGAGCAATCAGCCCATGGTACCCTTGTATGCAGGTTCCCCTGCAAGAGCCATGCTGAGTTAAGGTGGTGTCTAACAAAGGAGTTTTGTCTAAGTTTGACTGAGGAGCCTACACACGCTAATTTGGAATTTAATGTCTCAACTACCTTCCTGTTGTGAAGGTGGTGAATTGCCCTGAGTATATATACTCAGTTTTTGTATTTATGTAGGGATGGATGGTAGAGCAGAGCTCCTGACTGTAATGTTTTAATGAAGCACTGGTTTTCCTGGCTATGTATATGTATATGAAATTTATTTGTTTAATGTAACGCAACTCCCTTTTTCATCTTGTTTCGGTCTCAAACTGAAAGGGTTCATGATTGAATGATTCACATGAATCGTCGTGATTGTGTTATAATAAAGGATTTACTATAAGCTCTGTTACTTTCTTTCAGTTTTTTTGCCTTTGAATATAAGAAGTTCTTTTCTTCAAAGTTTTATTCTACGGGTTGTTGGAAGGCCGAAGCCCATAGCATCCCTTCACATTTCCTCATAGAAGTCTTCCTCCTACTAACCCTTATTACAACTTACTGCCTGAAATTGAACCAAGACCTCATCTGCTTGTGCATGCCTGGTCTAGTTTCTGAGTTAGAATGATATTGTACCGAGTTTATTTCCATTCATCATCCTTTATCAACAAATAGTGACATTCAAACTGATGGGCCTCAGGCTTACTCCTAATGCAATCCAGGAGTGACTTCTGATGCCAACATTTCTGGTGTTGTTGTCGGGGACGAAGTTGAAAATTTTCCCTAGGATTGAATGACATCAAACCTCTGACTCTGAAGGTGCATTAGGCATCACAGCCCTACGAGATTGATACTGTGCACATGGTGACTCCATTGTGACGACTCCATTATGGCGAACCCATTGTTTTAGTTGTGGCTTCCAGAGGTAGACACACGCAGTCCCATCCACAACTGCCTCTAGCTACACCTAAAGCTGAGTTGGAGGCGATTATCAGAAAAGGAAAGGCCTCTAAAGGAGAAAATTCCACTGCTGAACCAGGTAATTTTCCATCTCCTTCTGTAGAAACTCCATTTTCTTCTTCTCAGCTTCCTAGCAGACCTTTTTCTGAAGTTTCCTGTTTCTTGAATTTCGAAAGTGTTCCTACTAATTTTTCCCCTCCTGGTATGGGATTGGAGGGAAAAATCCTTGTCACTACCCTCTCCCCTAAAGTTGTACCTTGGCGTAGACCCTGGACCACAGAAGATTTCCCCACCCCTAGCTTTACCACTCCTTCTCTTGTTACTGTTGTTGCTACTGCATAGAGAGAAGCATCTATTGACTCAAGCCCTTTAGCCTTCTCTTTGAATCCCCCATTGTTTCCCCTTCCACCTGGAATCTCATTTCCAGTATCCCCTATTCAAGCTTCTTCTCCTCTAATTTCTCCTCCACCTAATATTCTGATGGCAGGAGAAAATCCCCCCATGACTAGAATGGAGGCCATAATAGTTGCTAGGTATGCTCCCCTTTTGTTACCTTAGCCTCTTAATTCCCTTCTAGCAGATGGCTACCTTAAGCAACTGCCCAAGTTTACAGGTGAAGGGGACATAGCTGCAGAAGAACACCTTAAAGCCTTTTACAGTTTTACAGATGATCATGTTATCATGCATGCAGACTTATGGATGAGAATTTTCGTCCATATCCTTGAAGGCGAGGCTAGAAAGTGGCTTAAGGTCTATCCTCCTAGATCTATCGATGGGATTGAGGCTTTGGATAATGCATTTTTGAGACAGTGGGGAGACAAAAAAGACTTCATGTATTACATGACAGATTTTGGGTCTTTGAAGAGAAAGGAAGGAGAGTCTGTCTTTGATTTCTCCAAGAGATTCAGTAAAATGTACAATAAGATCCCCACTCAAATAAATCCCTCATAAGCCTCTACTAAGATCACTTATGCTAGCACTTTTGATCCTGATTTCTGCCTTCTATTGAGGGAAAGGAGAGCCACTACTCTGGCTCACATGCAGGATGCAGCTGTGGAAGTAGAATCTAACATATTGGTTGTTGACCGACTCAGGAATAAGGCCGATAGAGACATATCCAGGAAGAGACCTGAAGCCTCCCCATCCAATTCCTCTCCTCTTCCCCTTCAGATGGATGAGGTAACTAATGTGCTAAAATCACTTTTGGCTAGAATGGAAAGGTGGGAGTTAGAAGGGAAGCCCATGTACAAAAATCCCCAAAATATTGATAACAGAGGCTTCAGGAAGCCTAGCAACAATGTGCCACAAGATTTTCCGAGGGAACAAAGGAGAAAAGATAGATATGATCAAAGGATTCAAACCCCTCTCCAAAATAACCTAGTTTCTCATGAGGAAAGAGAGGAGATAGATGAGCTTGACCCCGAAATTCACTGTATTGAAGACACTTCCCCTTTTCCCCATTTGACTCAATCTGCATATGAAGGATCCCTTATGAACATTCGATTCAATGAGTTGGGTGATGGGGAAAAGGCCAATAAAACTCCTAACAGATATCATCTCAGGTCAAAGAAGAAAGAAGGAAATTTTGATAGCCATGATCAGCCCCTCATAGCGGAAAGACCTGTTAAGCCTGCAACAATCACTACTGAAGAAAAGAAAACTTAGAATACTTTTCCAATGGCCAAAGAACCTATCTCTGAGGTAAGGGAAGATACTAAACCTCTTTCCTCTTTTAGTTTTGAGCACGAAATTCAAAACATTAGAATTCCTGCACCCCTCTTAGAACTAGTTAAAAATGAAGATTTCAAAAGGTCCCTCTCCAAACTGCTACAATCTAAGTCCCCTCAGCCTTCCTCAGACTCAGTAAACCTTCAAGATGAAAATCCATCCATCGTCCTAGGTCCCATGGTAGAAGATAGAGATGATTCATCCCCTCCCTTCTACACATCCCTGAACATACATGATAAGGTGTTGCATAATTGCCTCATGGATTCAAGAGCTTCCCACAACCTTATGCCTAAAATAGTCATGGAAGAATTGGGACTAGAAGTGACAAAGGATTATCACGATTTGTACTATTTTGATTCAAGGAGGCTGCAATGCCTTGGAGTCATAAAAGTCTTGGTGGCCTCTTTATTTTATCTACCAATGAAGAGTGTGGTCATGGACATTGTAGTAGCTAATGTTCCCCCCAAGTTCGGCATGTTGTTGTCAAGATCTTGGATTAAAAAACTTGGAGGAACATTACATATGGATCTCACATATGCCACCATTCTAGTATTTGGAGGGGAACACAGGAGGTTATACAGATAAGTTCAACTAGCCTACATTGTCAGTGACGAAGCAGACCCCACTAATCACCCCATCTTTGCACTTGACATTGATTTGGAGTCTAGTTTATTGCAGATCACTGAGACTCCTGAAGCCCCTTTTCAAAATAGAAATCAACCCATATTTAATCATGAGATACCTCCTCCAACCACCTCTATTTGGAAAATTTTCTTTAACGGAGCTTCTTATAGTGAAGGCACTGGCACTAGAGTGGTTCTTGTGTCCCCTTGGAAGGAAACCATATCCCTATCATACAAGCTAGAATTTGAAGCTACCAATAATGTGGCAGAATATGAAGCTCTTTTTTTGGGTATGAGGGTTGCAAGAGAAATGGGAATTAAGGAGGCAACGGTGTTCAGAGATGCTGAGTTGATAATCCAACAAGTTAGAAATTCTTATCGGGCTAAGCATCCTCAGCTCAGGAGTTACAAAAATGAAGTATGGATCTTCTCAGCTTTCAACATTTCTTTTATTCCAAGAGAGGAAAATACTTTGGTTGATTCCTTAGCTGTCTCAGCTAGTCTTCTCAAGATCCCTCTGTCGCCTAAGATCAAATATGAGGTCGAGATAAGATATAGTCCATCTGTTCTGGACAATATCAAGCATTGAAAGGTATTCAAAGACGATCTTGAAATCAAAAAATTTCTTCAGTCCATCGATGAATTCTCTGCATTGCACATTGATCAGGATCTTGATCTCGAAATTCACCCTCACCTTGAGGTATTTTTAAATAAAATTGCTAATCACCATATTATTCATCTGCCTAGCAATCACATTTTGAAGGGACTAGTCCCTTTAGAAATATTGTTCAATGGAAATGATGTGGCAGTAAAGGGTAGGGTTTCAAATGGAGATGTTGATATAGTGGAGTGCAATATCGACACACAGGAGGAGCCTAAGTTTGTCAAGTAGTCAAGCACTTTGACCAAAGAGCAGAGGGATGAATATACCGATTTATTAAGGGAATTTGTTGTTGTGTTTGCATGGACCTATGAAGACCTCAAGACATATGACACAGCTGTGATTGAACACAAGATCCCACTGAAGGAAGAGGCTAAGCCATTTAGGCAGAAGCTAAGACAGATAAATCCCATGTTGTTGCATGTCATGGAGAGAAAGTGAAGAATTTGTTAGATGCCCAAATCATTGCCCCCCTGAGATATTCTAAGTGGGTAGCCAATTTGGTCCCAGTGAGGAAGAAAAGTGGAGAAATTCAACTCTGTGTTGATTTTAGGAACCTGAACAGGAGCTCAAAAAAAGACAACTATCCCTTGCCCAACATGGAACACATATTGCAGAGGGTAACTGGTGCATCTAGGATATCCATGATTGATGGTTTTTCTGGCTATAATCAAATATCAGTCATGTCTGAGGACAGAGAAAAAACAACCTTCACCACTCCTTGGGGCACATTCATGTATGCCAAAATTCCTTTTGTATTAATGAATGCAGGAGAAACATTCCAACGAGCCATGGACATAGCCTTCATCGGGGAGAAAGATCATTTTGTGGTGATCTATCTAGATGACATCACAATCTTCTCCAGGTCTAATAAAGAGCACCACTGTCACTTGAGGAAAGTTTTCTTGAAATGTCGGAGGTTTGGTCTATCCTTAAATCCAAAGAAATCTGTGTTTTCTATGAAGGAGGGGAAGCTATTAGGCTATATAGTATTAGCAGAGGGAGTAAGAATTGATCCTAGTGGGGTAGAGGCAATTTAGACCCTGTCACTTACCAAGTCTAGAAAGGAAGTTCAGGATTTTTTAGGGAAGATTAACTTTCTGAGGACGTTTGTCTCAAATTTTGCTAAGGTGGTGAAACACATCACAACCATTCTCAGAAAGGGAAATGAAGTAAAATGGACTGTTGAACCCAGGGAATCTTTTGTCCAAATAAAAAAGGCATTGACTGAGACACTTGTGCTAATCAATCCTGATTATTCTAAGGATTTCCTAATTTTTTCTTTTTCTTCTTTTGACACAGTAGTAGCGGTCTTATTGCAAAAAAATGAGGAAGGGAAAGAGAAACCCATTTCCTTCTTTAGTAAGGAATTAAGAGATGCAAAAATCAGGTATGAGATCATGGAGAAGCAGGCCTATGCCTTGGTAAAAGATCTCAAAGCTTTCAGAGTCTATGTCTTTTACTCAAGAGTGACTTCATATGTTCCTTCAACCTCTGTGAAAGACATCCTTATACATCTTGACATAGATGGGAGAAGAGGTAAATGGATTGCCAAGATCCTTGAGTTTGACCTGGAGATAAATCCCACCAAGTTGGTTAAAGGGCAGGGTTTAGCCAAGCTACTGGCTAAATCCAATTACAAGGCCTTGGGGGTTAGCTTCATCAATGCTTGCTTAGGAAATTAGCAAGCTGAGTCGTCCAACAAAATCACTCAGGGTGGCTTATCACTAACAGAATGCACCTGGTACAGAGACATTTTGTACTTTTTTCAAGAGTTGAAGCCTCCTGATGGAATGGGAAAAAGAAAGGCAAGAGATTTAAAGCTCAAGGCAATCAGATATTGCCTTATTGACCATGTCTTGTACTGGAGAGACCCTCTAGGGGTGTTTCTGAGGTGTCTGAACCCATAGGAGGCCCATAAAGTTATGTTTGATTTCCATAGTGGCCTTTGTGGAGGGAATTATTTTTGGAAAACCACAGCTTACAAAACTCTCAAGGCTGGGTACTACTGGCCCACCTTATTCACTAATGTCTGTAGAGAAGTCAGAGCTTGCATCAAATGCCAAAGGTTCTCAAGAAAGAAGTAGCTCAAATCTCTGTCACTGAAGCCTGTAGTAGCTTCAACACCCTTTCAATAGTGGGGGTTGGACTTCATTGGAGAAATTCATCCTCCTTCAAGTGGCCAACACCGATGGATCTTGACTACAACAGACTATTTCACCAAGTGGATAGAAGCTACCCCCACCAGGAGTGTATCACACAAAGTAATTATCGGCTTCCTGAAGGATATCATAGCCAGATTTGGCTGTCCCAACATAATTGTCACTGATAATGCTACTTCTTTCAAGTCTGCGCCTCTGGTTAAGTTCTGTGAGCAGTTTGAGATTTCACTAATCCACTCCACTTCCTATTATCCTCAAGGAAATGGACTGGCAAAATCTTCCAATAAAAGTCTAATCAAACTCATTAAAAGATTATTGGAAGATAATAAGAGGGCCTGGGATTCAAATCTCAAATGTTCTCTATGGGCCAATTGAGTGACAACAAAGAAGTCCCTAGGCACCTCACCTTTTCAACTTGTTTATGGGACAGAGGCAGTGTTTCCCACTCAGCTCGCTTTACCTGTAGAGAAATTATTTCAAGATCATGAAGGAGAGCCAGAACATATGGTCATAAGAATTCATTAAGTGGTGGAAGTGCAACAGGTCAGGGAGAAGGTAATGGACATAGCTCATAGTCATCAGTAGAGGATCAAGCAAGCCTTTGATAGGAAGGTCAGGAAGGAGGAATTCAAGCTGGGAAATTTGGTGCTTAAATGGGATGCACCCAAGCAGGATAGGGGAAAACACAGCAAGTTTTATGCCCTATGGATCAAGCCCTTCAAAATCTCCAAAGTATTCTTAAATAACACGTACAGGTTGCAAAATTTGGAGGGTGAAGAAGTTTTTAACGGCCTAGTAAATGGGCATTTCCTGAAGAAATGTTTTGTTTGAGCCTTAGACGGCTCCTCTGTTTTTGTAAATATTGTTTTTATTGATTTTCTGTTTATTTTCGGCTTAATAAATGAATCCATAGCCCAACAGAAGGCAACTGGAACTATAGAAGGAGTTATTAGAGCATCGCAGGGATGACTCTATCCCCCATGGAGCCTAATGTTAGTGCCAATTCTTGCAAGGGGGTGTTTCTCTCCGATTTCGGGCCCTTGGTGCAAATGCATAGAAATGGGGTTTAAAAACAATCAAATGTGTTTTATTCAAAATCCACAGTCATGAGTGCCAAGAGCAACACACAAAAGAAGTCCATTTCGAGCTTAAAATCAAGCGAGCAAGAATTTTGTTTCAATGGTAAGGATCCACAGACTGAGCAGATCAACGATCATCGGGTAAGCTTGAGTCACAGATTTGCATGAGGTATAGCACATGGGCTCATCTCTTATGGCCAAAGTCATGAAATGATGACCCATTTCGGCATTTCAGCTACCAGGACTTCAAAGGACAAGGGTTTCTCTTCCACTATAGTTCAAAACCCTGAAATGTGAAATGTAAAAAGCACCCAGGAGCCATTTCGTCATTTTGGCTACCAGTACTTTAAAGGACAAAGGGTTTCTCTTCCACTACATTTCGAAACCCTGAAGCACAAAATGCAAAAAGCGCCCAGAAGCCATTTCATCATTTCAGCTATCGGGACTTCAAAGGAAAAAGGGTTGTTCTTCCACTGCAGTTCAAAACCTTGAAACACGAAATGCAAAAATCGCGCAGGAGCCATTTCGGTATTTCGGCTACCGGGACTTCAAAGGATGAGGGTTTCTCTTCCACTATAGTTCAAAACCCCAAAACGTGAAATGTGAAAAGTGCCCAAGAGACATTTCGGCATTTTGGCTACCGGGACATCAAAGGAAAAAGGGTTGTTCTTCAACTGTAGTTCAAAACCCTGAAACAAGAAATGCAAAAAGCGCCCATGAGCCATTTCAGCATTTTGGTTACCGGGACTTCAAAGGACAAAGGGTTGTTCTTCCACTGCAGTTCAAAACCCCAAAACAAGAAATGAAAAAAGTGCCTAGGAGCCATTTCATCATTTCAGCTACCGGGACTTCAAAGGACAAAGGGTTGTTCTTCCACTGTAGTTCAAAACCCTGAAACATGAAATGCAAAAAGCGCCCAGGAGCCATTTCGACATTTCAACTACCGGGATTTCAAAAGACATGGGGTCTCTCTTTATGTTTTCAATCTCGTCGATCCTCCATGGAAGAAGCAGTTAATGAATATTGAGTAGGTGGTTGAGACCTTAGCTCAACTCATAAATGGAGGGCATGGGAAAGACCTAGAGCAATCAGCCCGTGGTACCCTTGTATGCAAGTTCCCCTGCAAGAGCCATGTTGAGTTAATGTGGTGTTTGACGTAGGAGTTCCATCCAGGTTTTACTAAGGAGCCTGCACACACTAATTTGGACTTTAATGTCTCAATTACCTTCCTTCTGCGAAGGTAGCAAATTTCCCTGAGTATATATACTCAATTTTTGTATTTCTGTAGGGATGGATGGTAGAGTAGAGCTCCCGACTGTAATGTTTTAATGAAGCACTTGTTTTCTTGGATATGTATCTATATATGAAATATCTTTGTTTAATGATAGGCAGATCCCTTTTTCATCTTTTTTGATCTCAAACTGAAAGGGTTCATGATTGAATGATTCACATGAATCGTCGTGATTGTGTTATAATAAAGGATTTATTATAAGCTCTGTTACTTTCTTTCATTTTTTCTGCCTTTGAATATAAGAAGCTCTTGTCTTTAAAGTTTTCTTCCACAGGCTATTGGAAACCTGAAGCCCATAGCAGTTCTTCACATTTCCTCATAGAAGTCTTCCTCCTACTCACCCTTATTACAACTTACTTCCTGAAATTGAACCAAGACCTCATCTGCTTGTGCATGTCTGGCCTAGTTTTTGAGTTAGAATGATATTGTTTGGAGTTTAATTCATTCATCACCCTTTATCAACAAATCATGACATTCAAACTGATGGGCCTCAGGCTTACTCCTGCTACAATCCAGGAGTGACTTCTAATGCCAACAATAATAAGAGAAGCTCGATCTGAAGAAAAGAGGTAAGATCTTAAATCTTTGTGCTCTGATAAAGGTAAGTGTTGGTCACTATAATTGCTTAATTAATTCAAACAACCAAGTGAAACATAAATTATCAACCCAGGGAAGTCTTTTGTTTCAAAGATAGCTGCGCACTATATATGCTCAATTCCGAAAGCACTTAGTGTTGTAGTAAGGAAATCATTCTATCTAAACTTGCTGAAGTGAACTGAAACTCTGAATCGAATTACAGGAAAGCACTCTCTCTATTGCAATTCTTTATAGTTCAAATTAAGAATCCTGGATTACATTTTAGAGTAACATTGCAATGGAGAAGAACAATTGTCTTGCAATCAGAGAAAAGGACCCTTACTCTCAAACAGAGGCTCAGTATTAACACTCTTCATAAAAACAATAATGTAGAAAACAATAAACTCTATCTAACAGAGAACAAAGCACTTAGTTCCTTTCTGTCTAAGCAGGAGCTTTGGGCCTTACTTCTGTTTAGCACACTTGTGAGATGGAAGTCTACAGAAAACAAGGCAATCTGATTCCTTTCTT
>ML779786.1:134347-172984 GCA_009831015.1 Picea engelmannii
GCCCTCCCTTCTCACAAGATTCCCCTGAAACGGGAAAACTTAGAGACGAATTATCAAAGCAGTCTTCTATTCATCTGTTGAAATATTACATTACAAACTGGAAAGATCGAACACGTCCCGCTTCTCTGAAGTTCTTAGTACATTAAAAGATGGATCCCTCGAATGGTGATTTCCCTTGAATTTATAGGGAAATCCCATCGATACAATCATTACAAGGCAGATTTGGATCCTACACTAAATCAGATCTTCTTTCTAAATCAGCGTAGGGTGTCCTATTCTCATGCAACCGAATGCTAATACAGGAACTTGACGAGGCATTGTTGTTACAGCTGGTGTAACCGCTTCTCGTGGCTGCTGATGTTGTTTCAGCATCGCGATTCATGGGCTGTTCAGCCACGTGAATCGCGCCCTTTGACTGTGTCGGCCTTGACTGCTAACTGTCAGGGCTCGTGTTTCAGCATCGTGGCGGTGTCTCAGCATCTGCATTCTGAACTGAGTGACAGCTCCGTGTTTCAGCATATGCATCCTTGAACCATGTAGCTGCTTCGTGTTTCAGCATATGCATCCTCGGACTGTGTAGCAGCTCCGTGTTTCAGCATGTGCGTTCTCAGATTGTGTAGCAGCTTCCGTGTTTCAGCATCAGTTCAACAACTCTTTTGGATGGTTCTGTGTTTCAGCATCGGCCTTGAATATTGTTCTGCAAATATGGACACTTATGCACTTCTGATCAATGGTTAGGTCAAAAAGTAATGTAAAGTATTATGCAAAACAAATTAAACATATAGTGATGAGAAAGGACGTTGTATACCTTGGAGTGATCAGATGAGGTGATAATATGAGTCTAGATATAGGTATAATAATGGCAAAAAGTATGGGAAAAAAGGTGCAATATGTGGTCCCAACAGTAAGATAAGTGGAAATTTTTGTTTCGAAAGAATGGATCTAGGTATGTTTGATAGATTTTGTCTTAGTCTAAAAACTAGGGTACAACTAGAAGAAAGAAGATATGATATGAATAGATCTAATAGAAATAGTGAAAGATATGTTATCCCTATGCATAGAAAGAATTGTTGGACTAATAAGTGGATGTAGGATCCTAGAAATAATTTTTTTCAAGTCCATCATTGTGATCCCAGTGTGCAGTACAAGAAATGTTGGGGATTGGTTAAGAGAAAGAGAGGATTGACTATTTGTTATAGTTGTAGAATATCGGGACATATTGCTAAGGAATTCCCTGGTAGAGGTCCTATTTTCCTTTGTTGTAAATCTACTGGACATGAAGTTTTGGATTGCCCTATAATGATTGCTAAAGTTGAGAAGATGAACACGAGACAAGAAAACCATGAGGAAGGTGTTACACATTATTTTGGTCACCTTGATGATGATTTTACAAGCATGTGTTTAGGCTCTCTATTGACACGAAATTTAAATTGTACCCTTTGAAATTTGAGACTTCATTATTTCCTAGTCATGGAGCTTCCTTTAGTCATAAAAAGGGGGTCAAAGTCATTCGATTCTTTGGATTTGGGTTTCAAATACCCACGAAATATGTTTTTTAATTAACAACCCCATTGTCCCGGTGTCGAAAACCTGAAAAAAGATTTATTATTTAAAGAAATATAAGGAAAAGAAGTGAGTGTTATAAGTCCTGACACACTTCTCACAAAACACCTTTTAATCGTGATTATTTAAACCTTTAAACACAATCAACAGTTCTTAACCTTTCACGTTTCAGGTTTCCTTGCATTAAAATGTTTTCAAAATATTGACTTTTGAACTTCTGACCCTCGATTTTTCGAAAGGAAGAACTTAACTCCTAATCTTGATTAATTTAAATATTAATACAAGCGATTAATGTCTAAACTAATCCCATCGCGATTTCGCGATTCGGGGTTTGCTTATGATAGATTTTTTAGAGACGGGATCCCCGAAACTCTAAAATGTGAAATCGCGATTCTTTAACAAAATCTAAAACAAATTTAAATTAACTTTAAAATGGGATTAACGATGACTAAACCACTTTTCATGTTTTGCATTTCGGGATTTGTTGAAAGAAATCCTTTGAAGCTCCTATTTTGAATTCGCCGACATACGATAGCATTAAAAATGGATAAATGGATATGCTTGTGGCACAAGACGTATCTTCGAGTGTATCTCCCTCATTAAAACATTAAATTCCTATCACCTGCATTAGTACGCTCATTGCAAGACGAGTTAAAGGTTCATAAGGTTATGTGTTTCAAATTTCATTCTTATTTTTCACCGTCAGGACTGATTTGCATTTAGCCTAAGATTATACATTTTGCCTCTGCAACAGGCTTTCGTTGTATCAGGAATGTTATGGCACCCAGAAGGACATCAAAGAAAAGTGAAGAAGCAGCTGAAAGCTCAAGCCCAGAAGGAGATGTTGTGTCTGATACAACATCGCATTCCATTGATTCCATTAGATCCTGGAGACAAATGTTTGAACTGTTGGACTATGAAATCAAGAATTTCCCCCATGATTCCGATAACAAGCTCTGAGACATAGAAGAGTCAGAACTGCACAAAATAGTGGCACACCCATGACTTATGTATTACAATGATATGACCAATTGGGCCTTAGAGAGAATGGACGTGCATACTAGGATCATTTTCTATAGTCAAGGGGTCGTCTTTGGCTACTTTAGACCGAAGCATATACAAGTAATGTACAAACTATCTCCCAATCCTAAATACATTTATAATAAAGAATTTGCAAGTTAATTTCAAAAGAAAGAATGCACAGAGGTAGATCAAACATACCTCGACATAATCAAACACTGGTGGAGAGACCCAGCCAAATTCAGGGCCAATACCCATGGCGTTTATGCCATGGCTTCATGGAATGAGTACATGGTCTATGTGGCCATAATGTCATGTAGACTTTTTGGGAAGAAAGATCCTGCACATTTCCCTGTAGAATGGGTGCCCCTTCTACATGAAGCAGCCGAAGGCTACAACTTCAATTGGAACAAGATTCTATCAGATAGCCTGGTTAAGGAGGTTATGGAATATCAAACCATGAGATCCAAAGGCCGATGACTGACTTTTACATGTTCACATACATTATGGATGCTATATGTTTCATGACTCCTTTCCCCTTGATGAACTGGAGTTGGAACCCAACCTGCACTGAGCCCATTCATGAATATCATTCTAAGCTATGGGAGGAAAATGCTAAGGATTCTTTCTATGAAATTTGTCATTTCATGGTAATATCATTGCATCATATGTTGTATGGGTATGCACCCTCCCGTATTTCAGAGTTGGTCATAGGAAGCCTCAAGGCGGTCTTTGACTGGTTTATCGAGGACAATTTATCCTACATCATGGTTTTCAGATGTTTGATTCCCCCCCATGCAAAACCGAAATTCCTCCCTGATGGGATGGTATGTAGGTAGGTAGCTCATCATATAATAACAGGCAACATTGGGATAGAACTGAAGGTAGCTCAGAAGAAGTCTTGGCCAATCTTTCCCATGCAAATTGGGAAGTCATCACTACTCAACTTAGGTCATTCCAAAGTTGAAGCTACAACAATAGAGGAGGTCAAGCTAGTAGATCTCAAACACAAGAAACATGAACCCTATCAGGTAGTGGGAAATCACATGGCTCATTATGGCATGAAATCATATGAACATGAGAAGTCCCCTTGCGATGATATTTTCAAAGAGGCCAAAACCTATGAGGAGGTGTTAGATAGGATACAGACATTACCATCAGACTTGAAAACCAGTCTTCTAACCTTCCATAGACACAGATGAAGTGGTTTACCCAATATAATACAGGGAAATTCAACAACCCCTCCTCTAGCACAAGAAAATACCCCGCAAGTCCTGGACAAGAAGTGCAGAATAAAGCAAATACTAAGGAAATTCCATAGGAGACTGAAATGTCTTTGCAAAAAATGGAAGTTCCACAGAAAGACAACCCAAGATCTGAAAAAGAAAAAGGGTATGAGACACCGCTCAAGTCTGGTAAATTGAATCCCCCCTCATCATCAAATATTCTTGCTGACATTCCTAAGAAGGTAGGGGAAACACCATCTACGGAGTTGGGCAGCCCTATTACATCCATGACTCCTCTATAGTCAAATTTTGGCATTCCTCATTTACAAACCATATATGCTAGTGACCTTATGCCTATCTCAAGAGATGAGATATCTCCCTATGATTACTTCTTCAGTAAAAAGAGGAAGGCTTTGTTGAAACGGGAGATGCATCAGAGAGAAGGTTATATGGTAAAGAAGCACAAAGTTTTGGTAGATGGGCAGAACGTGGAAGAAGAAGAATTCACCACAGAGGTAGCAGGCTCTATGGGAGCTTTGGTGACAACCAATATGTTCATAGTGGACAGTATGAAAACAAGGCTAAGGCAGAAGAATCAGATGATAGCTCAACTGCAAAGAAAACTAAAAGACACTGAGAAAAATATCAGTGAAGAGATAAACAAAGGGCTAGAACATGTTGGATTTGTTGACAAACAAGAAATTCAAATTCTTAATGCAAGTTTGAATGAAATGTATACGAAGATGCAGGCCAGCCAAGGACAGGCCACCCAGCAGGAATAATTAACTAAACAGTTACAAGAGAGGTTAGATTCTATTCAAAATCAAGTGATAGATCTGGAGGTTTTCCAAGCTCGGCTACTGGAAGTGCACAGGAAGATAGAAGTAGGGCAACAAAAATTAATTTCCAAAGTGGAAATCATTCAGAACTACTTCCAACAAGTAAGTCAATATTTTGATATCATCCTCTTGAAAGAAAAAGAAGTTGAAGTAGCTCGGACTACTTTTCAAAAGGCAGTTGTACTTTCAACAAAAGAAGAGGTATAAAAAACTAAAAAATTGTTCGTTACATAGCAAATCAGAGGTGATATCATGCTTAAGGTATGGGAGGCCAACATTGTTGAAAATAAGAGAATAACCAAAGAAGTTAAGGACAATTGAGAATAAGTATTCGATCTGTTAGACAAAGGATAGTTAGGCATTGGAAGAGACAATTGTCTCGGGCTCCTTGGACAGATTAACATTGAAAGACATCAATGGAATTTCAAAGAAAAGTTGAGTGAAATTCAGATGGAAATTTTACAAATAAAAGAAATTGATGTCACTCAAATAGATAGGTGGTTGGTGCGGCCAAATTTGAGGTTGCAATCAAACGATTTTGTTGGTAAAGTGATTGAAGACCAACTTTCGAAAATACAGAGAAAGTTCTATCTTTTTTAGGTGAAGGATTTTACAGAGCCTCCTAGATTTTTTGCGCAGTTTCTAGAAAAATGTGTTGAATGCCTCAGATTGAAAGGAGATACTTCAACAAAACAATGAGGTATCATTTTGAAAGCCTGTATCATCGAGATGACACAAAAATAAATGATGATCATGCAAACGGTTCAAGATTTTTTGTTCTTGTAACCGTTAACCCCTAGAAGCTAGCAAATCACTAACTGTCAAAAGGGGTGATTTTGTATAAATATATTTTTGCAAGGCTAAGAACATGATTTTTTTGCAGCCGATTGTACCATAGAAGTTTTCTCATTTATTGTGATAAAATATAATACAAACAGAGATTCCAAATTATGTTTGCATTGAGTTATGTGTTCTTCTTTACTTTCATTTTCAACATTTTTCACTCAGGTATTTATGATGAATGTTTAACTACGACTTAGTATAATACTTGTTGTGGTTAAAGGTTATCTAGTTATCTAGTGGTTTACAGTTTTTCCTCTGAACTTGTTATCAACAAGCTTAAGACCTGTAAGTTATTTAGATTACTTCATTTTATACTTCATTAGAGTTTTCTTGTCCTTTTTCTTCTCCTGTTGTAATGCGATATTCTTCCATGATTGACACCTCGTATTATTCGACAACTTTATGTTTTTCCTTCTTCATCACTTCATGATTTTTGAATTTAACACAGGCACGGGAAATGACCTCTAAAACTGTTATGTTATTATTCTAAGTTTGAAAAATTTTCTCTTATAAATCAAAACAGAAATAACAACTTTAAAAACAAAGTTTGAGGCCTCTTAACCTTTATCTCTCATGACTGTACCTAATACTAGACAAACTAATATAGAACTCGGCCTTATGGATCAAACTAGTATCGCTTCGAACTTATTCAACACCATCTTACAGACAACAAATACTCAGGTCGAGTTATAATGTTCATGGGCAGTGATTGAGAGAGATATTATCATCCAAGAACAATGGGAAGCTAGACAAAGACAGTTAAGAAACCAACCTTGATTCGCCTTTCATAAAATTGATACCTTACCCCTTAACTCTCTCTACTTTTTCGGATGCCTTGATGGTATACTTTAGAGCCTTAAATTATAAACTCAAGAACACCATCTTTTTGGTGCCATTGTTGGGGAATGAAGAAACGAAACTTTTTCCTTGGGAAGAACGACATTGACATATTCTTTCTTTGATAGTGAAAAAAGATCAAAAACCTTATTAAGGCTACATTCATCTTTCACTTGGAGACTCCATGATAAATAAATAGTCTTTGAGCCAAAATAACACCAGGAAGAACCCAAACGACAAGCAGACTTCGCTAGTTTCCAATCCAATTTCTTTTTTTAAATCAAGAAGATCCCTTAAATGGATTTCTTCATCGACAAATAAGATTTTTCAACCTAATTCTACACAATCGAATGCTAGATAGCTACTTGAAATATCCGTCTCACTTCTCGCTTCAATCAATACCTTTTCTTTTCCCGAAGTTCAAACTACTACCTCCAAATACTCCGACGAATATCCTGTATATATTGACTCCACTCCCATTGATTCTCCTATATATTCGCCCTGTGATTCTGCGGAAACAAGTTCATTTTTTCCTTGTTCTTCTTTCACAAGTTTTTTGTACCTCGATAACCAGCTTCTAGAAACCTCTCTGCCCTATTCAAACAAAACCGAAAGGTTACCACACCCCTACAATAGTCTCCCTTATAAGCTCCAAGTTCCAACCTTTAACTCATCAATGGCAGCAGCCGAAGGAGGTGGGGTTGGAGGCAATGTTGCAGGAGGTGCTGGAAGAGGAGAAGGCGGCCAAGTACCACTCCCTAGAATCTTTGCCAAACTGGCTGCTAGATATGCCCCTTTGGTCCTCTAGGTTCCTCTTCATGATCTCCCCAAAAATTACATGAAAAATATTCCAAAATTCATAGGGGAAGGCAATTTAACTGCACAAGAACACATCAATTTATTTGAATAATTTGCAGACATCATAGGACTTGAACACGAAGATGTCTACTCTAGACTCTTAGTGTAGACTTTCAAAGGAAAGGTGAGAACCTAGTTTCGAGGTTTAGCAGCAGGATCTATAAGGTCATATGATGAACTTGAAAGTGATTTTATCAAACAGTGAGGAGAAAGGAAAGACCACCTCTATTATTTGACTGAATTTGGGGCTCTCAGAAATAAAAACTCTAAATTAGTTCTCGAGTTCACCCAAAGGTTCAATAAATTGTATAATAAAATTTGAGCCAAGGTCAAACCTTCCCAACCCACAGTGAAAGTAACTTTCACTGGAGATTTCGACCCTGATTTCACCCTACTATTAAGAGAGAGGAGATCAGTAGACCTCACTAAGATGAAAGATGATTCCCTAGAAATTGAATCAAACATGATGGCATCAGGAAAACTAAAAAACAAAGTTGGAACTGGGAACAAATAAACTAGGATGTACAGAGAACAAGGAGGACCCTCTGGATCAGGGAAATCTTCAGGAGACAAAATGGATGATATGGAGAGAATAATTAAAGAACTCTCTAATAAGATCTCAAGAATGGAACTTGATCAAGCAAAAAATGATCATTTTCCCAGAAAGGATTTTAGAAGGAATCCTAATCCTCAAGCTCAACAAAGACAGATTAAAAATGAGGATCAAAAAATCCAAACCCCATTTAAGAGCAAAAAAATTATAGGAGGAGAGGACGTAGAGGATTTTGATGAGTTAGAAGAAGATATAAATAATCTTGGTGATGATTGTCTGCAACCCTATTTATCGAGACAAGATTATGAAAAATCGTTAAATAAAGAACATAGATCTGACAGTAACAAGAACAATAGTATTTTAGAATATTTGACCTATCAGGGTATTGAAGATGGTATAATGGTCGAAATTCACCAAAAGTACAATCTAAGGCCCAGAAATAGGAGTCTTGCAACTGCCCCAATGAAAAAGATCCTGTCAAGGGGCGAGACAGATGAGGCGACTTTGAAAACTGCTGAAAAGCAAACTGAAACAACTAACACTGCTGACACACAACCTACCAAGCCAAAGTCAGCAGAAATAGTCGTCATCAAAACACAGAAAGCGAAGGTTCCTGTAACTAAAAAAAAAAACTCACCACGAAAGAAAACTGAAAACAAGGGGATAGAAGCCCAAACCATAGAAAGCGACAAAATTGTGGGAAATTTTAATCTATAAAACAAAATCAATAAAATCAATATTCCTATACCTCTTGTCGAGCTGGCAAAAAACCCAATATATAGAAAGCAAATTTCTAAGATGATTAGTTTTTCAGAAAATGAAAGTCGGGTTGATGTCATAAACTTAGAAGATGACAAGCCTAATATAATTTCTATCCCACATTTCGAAGGTGCCAAAGACACCATTTCCCCTTTCTATATGATGTTAACCGTGTTCGATCACCTGCTCCATAACTGCATGTTATATCCTGGGGCATATCACAACTTAATGCCTAAAGATATTATGGATAAAATTGGTCTTGAAATCACCAGGCCTTATGGAGATTTATATTCTTTTGATTCAAGAAAAGTTAAATGTATAGGCATGATAAAAGACTTAGTCGTTAATCTTGTACAGATACCTGTGAAAGGCATTCTGATGGATGTGGTGGTCGCTGACATACCCCCGAAGTATGGTATGCTTCTATCCAGTTCCTGGGGTGCCAAGCTTGGGGGATCCCTCCAACTCGACATGACATATTCCATGATTCTGGTCTTTGGAGGATAGTTCATGCACCTATACAAAGAAACTAGGTTGGCATTTACAGTAAGTGACCCACACAACTCGAATAAATACCTTGTATATATTGTCGATCAAGATTTAGGCAATTGTATTCTATCTATTGATGATGATTTTGATGTATGTATAGAAAAAAGTTGTACAGAAGAGAAAAAAGAAAAAGAAAAAATAAAAGAAGATGTATATAGCACCGGTGTTTGGAAAATGTTTTTTGATGGTGCTTCATCCTATTTTGGTGCAAGAGATGTATTATTTTTTGTGGCACCGGATGATAAATCCATTATCCATTTCTCCTACAGGTTACAGTGGAACGTTGACCACAACAATAATGTGTGCGAGTATGAAGCCTTAGTGTTAGGCTTAGAAGATGCAAGGAGAATGAAAATAAAAAACCTCTAAGTCTTTGGCGATGTAGAGTTAATTGTAAAACAGGTAAATCAACAGTACTAGGCCAAACATCCTAGATTGAGGTCTTACAGGAATTACATCCGGGATCTAGTTAAAAAAAAATTCTCCTCTATCAATATCCACTACATTCCAAGAGCCGAAAATCAACAGGTTGATGCGTTAGCCAAAGTAGCTTCAACATTCACACCTCCCACTTCTTTCAAACTGAAGTACCATATAAAAATGAGACATAGACCTTCCATACTGAATAACATACAACATTGGCAAGTTTTTGAGGACAATGAACAACTCCAAAAATTTTAGAATCAGTTGATGAGTTTGTTGAAACACATGCCGACCAAGAAAACCAAAATGATCCTATTTGAATCATGCAGGAAGGGGAGGACCCCCAAGAATTCCATGATAAAATCGCTAACCACTGTATGCTTGTTTTAAAAAATAATCAAATCCCCAAGGGCCTGATTCCCTTAGAAAGGTTATTTAATCAAGATGGTATCCCTCTAAAGTCCACCTTTCAGCCTCAGCCAGAGGAGGTCGAGGATTGCGATATAGGAACCAAAAAAAATCCCAGGTTACTGAAATTATCCAAGTACCTATCCTTGAAAATCAAAATTAAGTATGTTGATTTGCTTAGATAATATAAATATGTTTTTGCTTGGTCTTACGACGAATCGAGAACTTATGACTACTATAATAGAACATAAAATCCCTCTAAAACCAGGTGTCAAACCTTTTAAGAAGAAACTCAGACAGATAAACCCTATGTTACTACCAGTTATAGAAAAAGAGGTCAAAAAACTCTTGGACACTAAAATTATTGTCCCACTGAGATATTCTTAGTGGATAACCAATTTAGTCCCAGTAAGAAAGAAAAACGGTGAAATCAGACTGTGTGTTGATTTTAGGAACCTGAATCGGTCATCACTTAAAGACAATTATCCATTGCCTAAGATGGATCATGTTTTAGAGAAAGTAGTTGGAGCTAACAGAATGTCAATGATTGATGGTTTTTCAGGTTACAATCAGATTGCAGTACATCAGGAAGGAAAAAACTGCATTCACTACCCCTTGGGATACTTTCATGTATGATAAAATGAATTTTGGTTTAATGAATGCAGGGGAAACCTTCCAACGAGCTATGGACATCACCTTTGTGGGTGAAATAGATAAGTTTGTTGTTATCTATCTTGATGACCTGACTGTTTTTTCCAAATCTGATGCAGAACATTTAGTGCATCTCAAGCAAACTTTCGAGAAATGTCACAAATTTGGTTTGTCCCTTAATCCCAAGAAATCTCATTTTGCAATGCAAGAAGGTAATATCTTGGGTCATATAGTATCTAGAGATGGAATCAAAATCGATCCGAAAAGGATCGAGGCAGTAGATACTATAAATATTCCTAGAAATGTAAAAGAAATTCAGTCGTTTTTAGGAAAAATAAATTTCCTGAGGAGATTCATCCCTAACTTTGTTGAAATCGTAAAACTGATTATAGACATGCTTAAGAACAATAGAGAGGTGAAGTGGAAGAATGAAGACAAAGAGTCATTTCAACGTATCAAGAGAGTGATAAGTGAAGAACCAATCCTGACAAGCCCAAATTACACAAAGGATTTCCTGATTTTTTCTTTTGCTTCCGAGCACATTATCGCAGTTGTATTGTTGTAGAAAAATGAGGAAGGTTTTGAGCAACCTATTGTGTTATTTAGAAAAAGTCTTAGAGATTCTGAATTGAAGTATGACATCATGGAAAAACAAGATTATGCAATGGTGAAATCTCTCAAATCTTTCCAAACCTATGTATTGCACTCCAAGATCATTGCTTACGTGCCTACAAGTTCTGTTAAGGATATACTGGTTCAGCTGGATAGTGACGGAAGGAGAGGCAGGTGGCTAGCTAAAATTTAGGAATTCAACCTAGAAGTCAAACCAACTAAAATTATCAAAATTCAAGGTTTTTCCAAGTTTTTAGACGAATCAAACATAAAAGTACTTGGAATAAATCAGCTACAAGAGAACGAGGGATTTTTAGAGATAAATGAGCTTGATTTCGCTACACCTACAGTTGAGGTTCAAGATAAGTTTTCAACTTCAGTGTGGTAACGTGATATTGTTTCTTACCTATTGACCCTTCAATGTCCCAGTGAACTAACCCCATCTAAATCTAGGACACTAAAGTTACACACTATAAAATATTGTATTGTAGATGATAAATTATATTGGAAAGACCCTTTCAGTTTCCTGCTGAGCTATTTAGTCGAGACCGAAACCGAAAAATTTATAGATGAATTCCACGAGGGAGTTTGCAGAGGACACCACACTTGGTGAGAAATGGCTTATAAAATATTAAGAGCTAGGTATTACTGGACCAAAATATTCACGGATGTAAACACCAAAGTCCGAACTTGTACTCCCTATCATTTGTTTACAGGTAAACAGAAAGTCCCAACTTTACCTTTAGTTCCAGTTAAAACTGAAGCTCCATTTCAACAATGGGGTCTCAATTTCATTGGAGAGATTTATCCACATTCTAGTGCTCAACACAAGTGGATTTTAACTGCTACGGACTATTTCACTAAGTGGGTAGAAGCTATCCCCACGATAAACGCAATTGACTCGATAGTAATCAATTTTCTAGAAGAAAACATTTTATCCAGGTTTGGCTGTCCTCGAAAGATAGTCACTGATAATGCGCAAGCTTTCAAATCCATGGCCATGATAAGATTTTGCCAAAAATACAACATCATGCTTGGACACTCCACAGCTTACTATCCACAGGGTAATGGTCTAACTGAATCATCTAACAAAATTTTGATTACCGTGATCAAAAAGGTTTTTACCGAAAACAAGAAAGTGTGGCATATCCATTTAAAATACGCTCTATGGGGTAATAGGATAAGTACCAAAAGGTCAATCGAGATTTCCCCTTTTCAAATGGTATATGGCACTGACGTCATTTTACCAATAAATATTTCTCTGCCAGTAATGAAACTTTGGCAAGATTCAAATGAAGAACCCAATGACATTACCAGGAGGGTAAACCAATTGGTTGAAGTTCAGCAAAATAGAGCCAAAGTAAATGAAAAGTTGCAGAGATACCAGGATAATATGAAGGCCTTATTCTATCAAAAAGCTAAAGATAGAGATTTCCTCCTTGGATATCTGGTCCTAAAATGGGAAGCCAGGAAAGAAGACACTGGTAAACATGGCAAGTTTGATCTGATCTGGTCTGGCCCATATATAATTTCGGCCTCTGAGGGAAAAAAATGTTTTTTCATTAGAAAATATCAATGGAGACATTCTCAATGCCTATGTAAATGGGTGTTACCTTAAACACTTCATCCAGTAATGTGTTTCTGAATTTTCATTGTACATACCGGTTTGTTTTCATGCTTTCTGTATAGTTTCAGTTCTTTTGGTAAGTTTTTATTTTAGTTTTTTTTTTTTTTTAATCTTTATTTCAAATTTCTTGACAATTATTATACTATTTTATTCATAGGAAAGTTGTTGATGAACCAAGAAACTAAGAGATACTAAAAGGTGACATTCTCAGGTATTTATATTAAGTATCTTCCAATGAACAGGTAAATAAATAAATAATATTTTGCTGGCAACGCAAGAGCTACCGAAGGTATGAATTCCTACTTCGAAAATTTTAGGCTAAATTACCCTAAGAGATACAAATGAACAAATCATTAGTTCATTCAATACTGATACTATCACTGAAATTTTCAAACAAGGAAGTGGGAAAGAAAGGGGGGACTTAAGGAACAGTTATAAAAAACTAACTATGAAAGTATTTTAGAACATTCATATGTGCAGAAGTTGTTCTCAAACCCCTTACCCTTCTCTTAACCATGGTAAAGCATGCTTCCCTCCTAACCCTAGATGTTTTATTATAAGTTTCTTGAGGAAAGAAAGGTCTCACTTTTGTTGTGAAAACTCTTAAACAAAACCTTCAAAAAATGAGAATAGGTTGATTTTATAGTTCTTTGACTCTGACTGAGCCAGAAGTACATTTAGGTTAATCCTTACTTCATTATCTTTTCTAATAGATAAACTAATTGGCATTGCTCAAGGAAATTCCCTAAAGAGATATCAAGAAAAATCCCTTAATAATTTCCCTAAAACCAATAATCTTTGAAGGCTAGAGAGAAGATTAGCCCAGAGCTATCCAAGTGAGTTGACAGGCCTCTGTTGTTAAAAATTCAAGCAGATATCTTCCCAAGTATATTACATGTTGATTGATTGCCACCACTTCATATTTAAAAAATAAATAAATAAATGTATACAAACAGATGGTGAAATGAAATTCATATTGATTGCCCCCCATCTATTCCAAAGAGATGAAGAAAGGAAATTCACTATATTGATTGCCCTCATCTCAGCTTTTAAAAGCTAGGAAACAATGAAGTGGTGAAAGGAAATTCAATTTGGGAAGTTGGATAACTTCACCGAGGTACTAAACATGCTCGCTGGAAGTGAAGCAATATCCTTATATCTGATAAGGTTGTTATACATGAATTACAAGACACTCTGGTAACTTTTCTTCTTACAGCTGGATTTACATTATAGGTTTCTGGGAATCCCCTGTTTGACACACCTAATTTAATTTACCTTGATGCAAACAAAATCGGGTGAAATCTGGTAGAATGGTTAATTTGGTTTTTATTATCTTACACATATTTGCATTCAATCTCAGAAAAGGAAATCTATTAACAACCTAACTCGAGATCATCGAAGGTTTTATGTTTAAAGAGTTTTTTAAGTAAATGTTGACATCCTTAAGTCTTGTTTTTGTTTTTCCTCTAGTCTGTGTCGCGAAGTTGATTTATTGACCCCATTTGCCCAATGAAGTCACTTGGTCTGCATGTTCTTCTCGTCCCACAAGGAAACGAGATCCCTAGATGGAGCCTAATGTTGACACGAAGTTTAAATTGTACCCTTTGAAATTTGAGACTTCGTTATTTCCTAGTCATGGAGTCACCTTTGGTCATAAAAAAGGGGGTCAAAGTCTTTTGATTCTTTGGATTCGGGTTTCAAATACCCATGAAATATGTTTGTTAATTAGCAACCCCATTGTCCCAGTGCCGAAAACCCAAAAAAATCTTTATTATTAAAGAAATATAAGGAAAAGAAGTGAACATTATAAGTCCCGACATGCTTTTCACAAAACACCTTTTAATCGTGATTATTTAAACCTTTAAACACAATCAACAGTTCTTAACCTTTCACGTTTCAGGTTTACTTGCATTAAAATGTTTTTAAAATATCGACTTTCGAACTTCCGATCCCCGATTTTCCGAAAGGAAGAAATTAACTCCTAATATCGATTAATTTAAATATTAATACAAGAGATTAATGTCTAAGCTAATCCCATCGCGATTTCGCAATTCATGGTTTGCTTATGAAAGATTTCTTGGAGACGGGATCCCTGAAACTCCGAAATGAGAAATCATGATTCTTTAACAAAATCTAAAATAAATTTAAATTAACTCTAAAATGGGATTAACGATGACTAAACCATTTTTCACATTTCACATTTCAGGATTTGTTGAAAGAAATCCTTCGAAGCTCCTGTTTTGAATTCACCGACATACGGAAGCATTAATAACAGCTAAATGGAGATGCTTGTGGCAAAAGGTGTATCTCAAAGCGTATCTCCCTCATTAAAACATTAAATTCCTATCCCATGCGTCAGTACGCTTGTTAGTGTCAGAAGTCACTCCTGGATTGCTTGCAGGAGTAGAGCCCAATGCCCATCAGTTTTATGTCACGATTGTTTTAAGGGGTGATCAAATGGGTAGAGACTCAGGATGGAATCACTCTAGCTCGGGGACCGGGTCTAGTATGTAAAGAACAAAGGAGGTCTTGATCTAACTTCAGTCAGTAGATTGATTGTAAAATGGGCAGGTGGAAGACTTGGTGAGAAGAGTGAGCAAAACTACTTTGGGCAACGAGCCTTTCAACGGCTTGCAGAAGAAAAACTCTAAATGCAAGATCCTCTTGGTTCAGAGTTTCGGGTAACTGAAGGGGTGACTTGACTGGATCCTCCAATTCCAAATCATTTAGCGCTAAGAAAAACACATAGACCGATTAGAAACAATGCGACTGTTACAGTGATCCAACCTACATCATCCTATAACAGTCACAACTTGACTAGATCTTCCAATTCCGAGATGTTCTAATACAATACGAACAAAGACATGGAAAGAAGTTGACATTCATAAGGCAAGAAGTCGCAGATGTTAATACACAACCAGAATAACCAGTGCTTCGTTAAAGTTTTTACAATCGGGAGCCTTGCTCAGCCATCGATAGATTACAAAATACAAAAGCTGAGTCTATATACTCAGGAAAAATCGCCTCACAGAGGTGTGTCCAATCACCCAAGGCTTGGTGTCCCTTCAGTCAAAATCGTACTGATATCTTTCTTTGAGCGCCACCATAACTGCGCATGGCTCCTGTAAGGAAGGTAGCTGAGCCATTAAATGCCAAGCTATCATGCACAGAATTTTCTATCTATTCGAAGACTTCGATATGGCTCCTTGAAAAAATCAGTACACAGGACCCCCTTCGAGAAGATCGCTTGCCAGATTCTCCATACCTCACATTTAATGATCAAAAGGAGGTTTCAGCCACCCATTCTTGCCTTCATTAACTTCAAATGAGAAACAGGATTGATATTGGATCCGATGGCACCTGGAGATCGCGATGATCCCCTCTGTAACTGAACTCGGTGCCTTTGGCCCCTCTTACACAGCTCTTTTTGTTTCCCAAATGACCACAGGCTGTGACCCTGTGCTTACTCTCAATAGTTCTTTTCGATGCTCACGGATATGAGGGAGCTGCTCCTTGCACTTCGAAATTGCGATGGGCGGAAAGGCGGAGAGCCTCCTCGCGTGCCAGGTGTCTGCTTCAGATGGACGACTGAGACTTCCCCTTGATACCATGGGCCCAACTTCAGGCGCCATCGGCACTTCAATGTTCGGGGTTTCGAGATATTCAACGACATAAAACCTCCACCCTTTGGACTCGTGACTGCCAAAAATCCGACGTGACTAGATTTCATGCCATGCGTCCTTTTGGGATGAATGGCTGCCACCCATTTCACTAGCCTAGGTGCAACTTCACTAGCCGCAATTTCTCACCAACCATTGATCTGTTTCGTTGGATGAATCCTGGCCACTGAAATCGGACTGCACGCTCGCTTTAAGCCCGAAACAGACTTCTTCCATGAGTTGCGCTCGGTGCTCATCGCACCATTTGTAGGCCTGATCTCTCTTGTGCCTCAGACGAGAAATGTTACTAACATTAGGCTCCATGGGGGATAGAGTCGTCCCTGTGATGCTCTAAGGATGCATTTTGCAGTTCCAGTGCCTTGTTGTTGGGATATGGAGTCATTTATTAAGATGAAAAATAAAAATAAAAATAAACAAGGAACCAAAAGGACAATATTTACAAACAAAGGAGCCATCGAAGGCTCAAACAAAATATTTCTTCAGAAAATGCCCATTTACTGAGTTGTTGAAAACTTCTTCACCCTCCAAATCCTACAGCCAATATGTGTTATTTGAGAAAACCTCAGAGATTTTGAAGGGTCCGATCCACAGGTCTTCAAATTTGTTGTGATTACCCTTATCCTGCTTAGGAGCATCCCATTTCAGCACCAGGTCTCCTATCCAAAATTCTTCCTTCTTGGCCTTCTTATTGAAAACCTGCTTGATCCTTTGCTAATGGTCCTGAATTATGTTCATTGCCTGCTCCCTGGCCTGGTGGACCTCCACTAGCCAATGAATCCTTCTGATCATGTCATCAAGCTCCTCCTGATAATCCTAAAGGAATTTTGCTATGGGAATGGCTAACTAAGAAGGGAAAACAACTGTCTCTCCATAGACTATTTTGAAAGGAGAGGCGTCGATAGATCTCTTCGTGGTCATTTGATCGGCCCATAGAGAAAACTTTAATCTTGAATACCAGGCCTTCTTGTTGTCTTCCAATAATATTTTGATGATCCTTATCAAGCTTTTGTTGGAGGATTCAGCTAAACCATTGCCCTGTGGATAATATGGGGTGGAGTGAATCAGTTTGATCCCGAACTGCTCACAAAACTTGGCTAATGGCTCAGACCCAAAAGTGACTGCGTTATCAGTGACAATCTTGCTTGGGCAGCCGAACCTTGTGATGAGGTCCTCCAGGAACCCAATGATCACCTTGTGGGAAGCACTGCTGGTGGGGACAACTTCAATCCACTTGGTGAAGAAATCAGTAGCCATCAGGATCCATCTGTGTTTCCCACTTGAAGTAGGGTGAATTTCTCCAATGAAATCTAGGCCCCATTGCTGGAAAGGTCCTGAAACCACCACAGGATTTAACGATAGAGACTTGAGTTGTTGTTTACCTATAAATCTTTGACATTTGGTGCAAGCTCAGACCCTTCTACAGACATCAGTGAATACGGTGGGCCAGTAGTATCCATCCCTGAGGATTTTGTGGGCTGTGGCCTTCCAGAAATGGTGCCCTCCACATAGGCTGCTATGAAATTCAAACATAATCCTATCAGCCTCTTGTAGATCCATGCATTTTAAAAGTACCCCCAGGGGGTCTTTCCAGTATAAAATTTGATCGATAAGGTAGTATCTGACTGCCTTGAGCTTCAGAGCTCTTGCTTTGTTTCTTTGCAGGCCGTCTAGAGGCCGCAAATCTTGTAGAAAGTATATGACATCCTTATACCAAGGACATCGAGCCAACGAGGGATCCCTTTGAGGGTCCATGTTAGGCAGCCAACCCTACTGAATTCCTGAGCATTCGTTGATGAAACGTATCCCCAAAGCTTGGCAATTGGCTTCAGCCAATAGCTTGGCTAAACCTTGACCTTTGATCAATTTGGTAGGCTTTATTTCCAGGTCAAACTCCAGAATTTTGGCTAACCACTTACTCCTCCTCCCATCTATGTCAGGTTGAATAAGAATGTCTTTAATAGAAGCTAAGGGGACATAAGCTATGATTTTTTACTGCAAGACATAGATTCTAAATGCCTTGAGGGCCTTTACCATTGCATAGGCCTACTTCTCCATAGTGTCATACCTGACTTCGACATCCCTCAATGCTCGGCTGAAATAGGAAATAGGCTGCTCTAGCCCATCCTTGTTTGTCTGTAATAAAACAGTGGCTACTGTGTTGGGTGAAGCAAAGGAGAAAATAAGGAAATCCTTTGAGTAATCGGGACTGATAAGAACAGGGGCTTCAAACAGGTCCTTTTTTATTTTCTCAAAGGAATTTTGTGATTCATAAGTCCACCTCACTTCATTTCCTTTCCTTAGCATGCCTGTTATAAGTTTTACTTCCTCAGCAAAGTTAGGCACAAACCTCCTCAGAAAATTAATCTCACCAAGGAAGGATTGGACCTCCTTCTTGGACCTCGGGATTGATAAGGCATGTATTGCTTCAACTCTGCTAGGGTCGATCCTGACTCCTTCCGTTGATACTATGTGGCCTAGTAACTTTCCCTCCTGCATGGCGAACAGAGATTTCTTGGGGTTTAATGAAATGCAAAAACTCCTGCACTTTAGGAAAACCCTCCTGAGGTGACAACGATGTCCTTTATCAGAATTTGAAAACACTGTGATTTCATCTAGATAGACGACCAAAAATTTATCATTTTCCCCAACGAAAGCTATGTCCATGGCACGCTGAAACGTTGCCCCTGCATTCATTAATCCAAACGACATCTTGGCATACATGAATGTGCCCCATGGAGTGGTAAATGGCGTCTTTTCCCTATCCTCAGGTAGAACCTAGATCTGATTGTAGCCAGAGAAACCATCGATCATGGACATCCTGGAAGCTCCTGCTACCCTCTGCAGTATATGTTCCATCTTTGGTAAGGGGTAGTTATCTTTTCATGAGCTCCTGTTCAAGTTTTTGAAGTCTACATAGAGCTGAATCTCTCCACTCTTTTTCCTTATTGGCACCAAGTTGGCCACCCACTCTGAATACCTCAATGGTACAATGATATGATCTTGAAGCAACTTCCTCACTTCCCTCTCCATGATAGGCAACAGCATAGGATTGATCTATCTCAGCTTCTGCCTAAATGGATTTGCCTCCTCTTTTAATGGGATTTTATGCTCGATGATAGAAGTGTCATATGTTTTGAGGTCTTCGTAGGTTTAGGAAAACACGTCAGCAAATTCCCTCAAAAGTCCAGTGTATTCAGACCTCTTCTCCTTTTTCAAGCTTCTTGACAATTTGACAAACTTGGGCTCACTCTCGGTGCCAATGTTGCATTGAATAGTAGCAGTGTCATCCTCTGAGATTTCCCCTTTTAATGACACATCATTTATATCAAAAATCCTTTCCAAAGGAACCAGTCCTCTTGGAATGTGATTTTTGAGTAGATGCACATTGTTACGCTCTGCAATCTTATTCATAAAATTAACCCCATCGAGATTTTCTTCAGAGACAGAGTCTTGGTCGATATGCATCTCTGAAAATTCTTCGAAAGTCTCCAAGAACTTCCTGATTTCAATATCATCCTCGAATACCTTCCAATATTTGACATTGTCAGGTATGGAGGGCCTGTATTTTACCTCTACATCATATCTGAGCTTGGGCGGCAAGGGTACTTTGAAATTGCTTTCTGATGTAGCCAAGGAGTATGCCACTGTGTTCCTTTCTCTCAGGACAAAAGAAATATTGAATGCCAAGACTAAATTGTCAACTAGGTCCCACACCTCATTTATGTAGCTTCTGAGTCGAGGATGCTTGGCTTGATAAGTGTTTCTGATCTGTTGGACCACCAACTTTGCATCTTTGAACACTGCTACTTCCTGAATTCCCATTTCCCTCATGGATATTAATCCCAGAACAAGAGCTTCATACTCTGCCACATTGTTGGTAGCTTCAAATTCTAGTTTGTACGACAGAGATATGGTTTCCTGAGCAGGTGATACAAAAAATATCCCAACACTAGCACTTTCCCTGGAAGAGGCTCCATCAAAGAACATTTTCCAGACTGGGGTGATGGAGAGAGGAAACTTAATGGAAGTGGTGGGATTCTCTCTGAGTTTAAGAGAGGGCTGGGGAGTATGAGTGAATTGCAGTAAACTAGAACCTAAATCAGTGTCTAAGGAAAAAATAGGATGGTTGGTGGGATTAGCTTCATCAATGATTATATAGGCCAACTGGGCTTCCCTATATAGCCTCTTATGTTCTCCCCCAAACACCAGGATAGTAGCATAGGTTAGGTTCATCTGCAAATTTCCCCCCAGTCTTTTTATCCAAGATCTTGATAACAACATACCGAACTTGGGGGGTACATCATCCACTACAATGTCCATGACCACACTTTTAATGGGCAACTAAAACAAGGTCACGACCAGGTCTTTGATAACCCCGAGACATTGAACTTTCCTGGAGTCTAAGGAATAGAGGTCATGATAGGCTTGGGTGACTTCTAGCCCTAATTATTCCATGACAGTTTTGGGCATGATGTTGTGAGAAGCCCCTGAATCCATCAAGCAGTTATGCAGCACCTTGTCATGTATATTCAAGGAAGTGTAGAAGGGAGGGGATGAGTCATTTTTGTCTTCTACCATAGGGCCTAGAATAACTGCAGGATTTTCATCTTGCAAATTGATGGAGTCTGTGGGAAGGCAGGAGACCTCAGACTGTAAAAGCTCAGAAAATCGTTTCTTGAACCCTTCTTGTTTAATCAATTTGGTTAGGGGCATAGGAATTCTGATCTTTTGAATTTCATGCTCGAAATTAAAAGAAGGTGTAAGCTTTGGAATTTCTCTTATTTCGGGGACATGAATCTGGATTATGGGAGAGAGGGGTTGGTGCTTCTTACCTCTGTGACTATCTTCTACTTCATTGGCAGGTTTCTCTATCCTAGTGGACTGCTCAAGAACATAAGGCACTATAGTCTTTTTCTTGGACCTTAGATCATACCTGCCTTGGCCGCCACTAGTCTTGTCTCCCTTGCTCTGCTCATTTAGCTGACTGTCCATGAGAGACTCCTCGTATGTTGATTGAGTAAGATGAGGAAAAGGAGGAGTGTCTCTGAAGCAATGGATTTCAAGATCAAGCTCATATGTTTCTCCTTCTTCCCCCTCGGCCACAAAATTGTTTTGAAAAGGGGCCTGGATTTTCTGGTCTTCTCTGTCTCTTCCCCTCTCTCTTTGCACATTCGGGGGAGTAAAATTGTTTGGCCTTCTGAAACCTCCTTTGTTTTCGGTGTTCTGAGGGCCCTTGTATGATTTCCTCCCATCAAGCTTCATTCTCTCCATCTTTACAGACAGAGACTTCACCATCTTGGTCAGTTCATCCACTTGAGGGTGGGGCACCGATGATCCAGAAGTTGAGGTTTCTGACCTTCCCTTTCTTCTGTCTGCGTCGGCCTTGTTCCTCAGTCTGTCAGCTGCTAACACATTGGATTCCACCTCTATGGCCACATCATTCATTTGAGTTAAGGAGGTGGCTCTTCTTTCTCTCAACAAAAGACAGAAATCGAGGCTGAATGCACTAGCATAAGAAATTTTGGCCGAGGCTTCTGAGGGTTTTATTTCGGCAGGAATTTTATTATACATCTTATTAAATCTTTTGGAGAAGTCAGAGATAGAATCTCCTTCCATTTTCTTCAAAGACATGAACTTTGTCATGTAGTACATGAAATCCTTCCTATCGCCCCACTGCCTCAGGAAAGAACTATCCAGGGCTTCGATCCCAGCAATAGATCCAGAGGCCAATCCTCTGAACCATTTCCTCACCTTGCCATCGAGGCTCTGGACAAAGACTCTCATCCAGACATCTTCATTTTCAATGTTGAGGTTGTCTGCATAACTATAGAAAGCATCCAAGTGCTCTTCCACAGTTACATCCCCTTCTCCGATGAACTTGGGCATGTATTTCAAGTAATCTCCAGCAGGGAGAGGATTCATAGGATGGGGTAGAGCTAAGGGAGCATATCTGGCAGTGACCATGGAATCCATTCTATTCAGAGGGGGATTATCACCAGCCATACAAATATTAGGTGGAGGAGAACTCAGAGGAGAAGGAGTTCACGAAGGGGCTACTAGGAATGAGTCCCGAAGTGGGGTGGGAAACAAGAGGGGATTTAAGGAGAAGGCTAACAAGCTCAAGTCAGCAAGTGATCCTCTTTGTGTAGGAGTGGTAAAACTAGGCATGGGGAAATCTTTTGTGGTCCTGGGTCTACGCTAGGGTACAACTTTAGAGGAGAGGGATTGACAAGGGTTTCTCCCTCCAATCCCAGACAAGGAGGGGAAAACTCAACAGGAACACTCCCAAAGTTCAGGAAACTAGAAACCTCTGAAGGAGGCCTATTGAGAAACTGAGGGGGAGAAAATGGAGTTCCTACAAAAGGATATGGCGGATTACCTGGTTCAACAATGGAAGATTCTTCTTCAGAGTTCTTTCCTTTTCTAAGAACCACCTTTGGATCAGTTTCAGGTGTAGCTAGAGGCAGTTGTGGATGACACCGCATGTGTCTGCCTCTAAAAGCCACAATCAATAGAGAAGGTTCTCCCCAGCAGATTCGTCACAATGGAGTCACCACGTACACAGTAGCAATCTTCAAAGGCTCTAATACCCGATGCACCTTCAGAATCATAGGTTCAATGTCCTTCAATCCCGGGGGAAATTTTCAACTTCGTCCCCGACAACAATGCCAGAAATGTTAGCGTCAGAAGTCACTCTTGGATTGCTTGCAGGAGCAGAGCCTAATGCCCATCAGTTTTATGTCACGATTGTTTTAAGGGGTGATCAAATGGGTAGAGACACAGGATGGAATCACTCTAGCTCGGGGACCGGGTCTAGTATGTAAAGAACAAAGGAGGTCTTGATCTAACTTCAGTTAGTAGATTGATTGTAAAATGGGCAGGTGGAAGACTTGGTGAGAGGAGTGAGCAAAAATACTTTGGGCAATGGACCTTTCAGTAGCTTGCAGAAGAAAAGCTCTAAATTCAATATCCTCTTGGTTCAGAGTTTTGGGTAACTGAAGGGGTGACTTGACTAGATCCTCCAATTCCAAGTCATTCAGCACTAAGAAAAACACAGAGACCGATTAGAAACATTGTGATTGTTACAGTGATCCAACCTACATCATCTTATAATAGTCACAACTCGACTAGATCTTCCAATTCCGAGCTGTTCTAATACAATATGAAGAAAGACATGGAAAGAAGCTGACATTCATAAGGCAAGAAGTCTCAGATGTTAATACACAACCAGAATAACCAGTGCTTCGTTAAAGTTTTTACAATTGGGAGCCTTGCTCAACCATCGATAGATTACAAAATACAAATTTTGAGTCTATATACTCAGAAAAAATCGCCTCACAAAGGCATTTCTAGTCACCCAAGGCTTGGTGTCCCTTCAGTCAAACTCGTACTGATATATTTCTTTGAGTGCCACCATAACTGTGCATGGCTCCTGTAAGGAAGGTAGCTGAGCCATTAAATGTCGAGCTAGCGTGCACAAACTTTTATATCTATTTGAAGACTTCGGCATGGCTCCTTGAAAAAATCGGTACACAGGACCCCCTTCGAGCAGATCGCTTGCCAGATTCTCCATACCTCACATTTAATGATCGAAAGGAGGTTTCAACAACCCGTTCTTGCCTTCATTAACTTCAAACGAGAAACAGGATTGAGATCAAATCCGATGGCCCCTAGAGATCGCGATGATCCCCTCTATAACTAAACTCAGTGCCTTTGGCCCCTCTTACACAGCTCTTTTCGTTTCCCAAATGACCACGGGCTGTGACCCTATGCTTACTCTCAACGGTGCTTTTCAGTGCTCGCGGATATGAGGGAGCTGCTCCTTGTGCTTCGAAACCATGATGGGCGGAAAGGCGGAGAGCCTCCTCGCGTGCCAGGTGTCTGCTTTAGATGGATGGCTGAGACTGCCCCTTGATACTGCGGGCCTGACTTTGGGCGCCATCAGCACTTCGGGGTTCAGGGTTTCGAGATATTCAATGACATAAAACCTCCACCCTTTGGACTCGCAACTACCGAAAAGCCGACATGACTAGATTTCGTGCCACGTGTCCTTTTGGGATGAATGGCTACCACCCATTTCTCTAGCCTTGATGCAACTTCGCTAGCCATGATTTCCTGCCAACCGTTGATCTGTTCCTTTGGATGAATCCTGGCCACTGAAATTGGACTGCACACTCGCTTTAAGCCTGAAACGTACTTCTTCCATGAGCTGCGCTCGGCGCTCATCGCACCATTTGTAGGCCTAATCGCTCTTGTGCCTTAGATGAGAAATGTTACTAACAAAGCTCATTGCAAGATGATTTAAAGGTTCATAAGGTTCTGTGTTTAGAATTTCATTCTTATTTTTCACCATCAGGACTGCTTTGCATTCAGCCTAAGCTTATACATTTTTCCTCTACAATAGGTTTTCATTCTATCATGAACGTTATGGTATCAAGAAGGGAATCAAAGAAAAGCGAAGAAGCAGCTGAAAGCTCAAGCCCAAAAGGAGATGTTGTTTCTGATACAACACCGCATGCCATTGATTCCATTAGATCCTGGAGACAAATGTTTGAATTGTTGGACTACGATATCAAGACTTTCCCCCATGATTTCGATAACAAGCTTCGAGACATAGCAGAGTTAGAACTGCAGAAAATAGAGGCACGCCCACGACTTATGTATTAAAATGATATGATCAATTGGGCCTTATAGAGAATGGATGTGCATACGAGCAGAATTTTAGACAGTCAAGGGGTCATCGTCGACTCCTTTAGACCGAAGCATATACAAGTAATGTACAAACTATCTCCCAATCTTAAATACATTTATAATAAATAATTTGTAAGTCAATTTCAAAATAATGAATGCACAGAGGCAGATCAAACATACCCCAACATAATCAAAGACTTGTGGGGAGACCCATCCAAATTCAGGGTTGATACCTATGGAATTTATGCCATGGCTTCATTGAATGAGTACATGTTCTATATGGCCATAATGCTATGTAGAATTTTTAGGAAGAAATATCCTTCATATTTCCCTACAGAATGGGTTCCCCTTCTACATGAAGTAGCTAAAGGCTACAAATTCAATTGGAACAAGATTCTATTAGATAGCCTAGTTAAGGAGGTTATGGAATATCAAACCACAAGATCCAAAGGCCGACGAGTGGCCTTTTACATGTCCACATACATTATGGATGCTATATGTTTCATGACTCCTTTCCCCTTGATGAACTGGAGTTGGAACCCAACCTACACTGAGCCCATTCATGAATATCATTCTAAGCTATGGGAGGAAAATGCTAAGGATTCTTTTTATGAAATTTGTCATTTTTTGGTAATACCAATGCATCAGATGTTGTATGGGTATGCACCCCCCCATATTTCAGAGTTGGTAATAGGAAGCCTCAAGGTGGTTTTCGAATGGTTTATCGAGGAGAATTTCTCCTACATCAGGGTTTTCAAATGTTCAATTCCCCCCCATGCACTTACGAAATTCCTCCCTGAAAGGTTGGTATGCAGGGAGGTAGCTCATTAGATAATAATAGGCAGCACTAGGATAGAACTTAAGGCAACTCAGAAGAAGCCTTGGTGAATCCTTCCCATCAAAATTGGGAAGTCGTCACTACTCAAATTAGGTCATTCCAAAGTTGAAGTTGCAGTAATAGAGGAGGTCAAGCTAGTAGATCTCAAACACAGGAAACACACCCCCTATCAGGTAGTGGTAAATCACATGTCTCATTATGGCATGAAATCATATGAACATGAGAAGTCCCCTTGCGATGATATTTTCAAAGAGGCCAAAACCTATGAGGAGGTGTTAGATAGGATACAGAAATTACCATCAGACTTGCAAACTAGTCTTCTAACCTTCCAGAGACACAGACAAAGAGGTTTACCCAAGGTACTATAGGGACAGTCAACAAAACCTCCTCCAGCATAAGAAAATACCCCCCCAAGTCCTGGACAAGAAGTGCAAAATAAAGCAAATACTGAGGAAATTCCACAGGAGACTGAAATGTCTTCGCAAAAAATGGAAGTTCCACAGAAAGACAACCCAGGATCTAAAATAGAAAAAGGCTATGAGACACCGCCCAAGTTTGGTAAATTGACTCCCCCCTAATTATCAAATATTCCCGCTGACATTCCTGAGAAGGCAGGGGAAACCCATCTATGGAGTTGGGCAGCCCCATTACATCCCTGATTCCTCTACAGTCAACTTTTGGCATTTCTTATTTACAAAACATATATGTTAGTGACATTACCCCTATATCAAGAGATGAGACACCTCCCTCTTATTACTTCTTCAGTAAAAACAGGAAGGTTGTGTTGAAACAAGAGATGCATCAGAGATAAGGCGCTATGGTAAAGAAGCACAAAGTTTTGGTAGACGGGCAGAACGTGGAAGAAGAAGAATTCGTCACAGAGGTAGCAGTCTCTATAGGATCTTTGGTGACATCCAATATGTTCATGGTGGACAGTATGAAAACAAGGCTAAGGTAGAAGAATCAAATGATAGCTCAGTTGCAAAGCCAACTAAAAGACACTGAGAAAAATATCAGCAAAGAGATAAACAAAGGGCTAGAACATGCTAGATCTGTTGACAAACAATAAATTCAAAAGCTTAATGCAAGTTTGAATGAAATGTATACGAAGATGCAGGCCAGTCGAGGACAGGCCACCCAGTAGGAAGAATTAACTAAACAGTTATAGGAGAGGTTAGATTCTATTCAAAATTAGGTGATATATCTGAAGGTTTTCCAAGCCCAGGTACTGGAAGTGCACACGAAGATAGAAGCAGGGCAACAGAAATTAATTTCCAAAGTGGAAATCATTCATAACTACCTCCAACAAGTAAGTCAATATTTTGATAGCATCCTCTTGAAAGAAAAAGAAGCTAAATTATCCCAGACTACTTTTCAAAAGGAAGGTGTGCTTTCAACAAAAGAAGAGGTATCAAAAACTCAAAAATTGTCCGTTACAGAGAAAATCAGAGGTGATGTCATGCTTAAGGTATGGGAGGCCAACATTGACGAAAATAAGAGAATAACCAAAGAAGTTAAGGAAAATTGTGAAGAAGTATTTGATTTGTTATAAAAAGTATTGTTAGGCATTGGAAGAGACAATTGTCTCGTGCTCCTTGGATAGATTAAGATTGAAAGACATAAGTTGAATTTCAAAGAAAAGTTGAGTGAAATTTAGATGGAAATTTTACAAATAAAATAAATTAATGTCACTCAAATAGACAAGTGGTTGGTGAGGCCAAATTTGAGGTTTCAATCAATCGAGTTTTCTGGTAAATCTATTGAATACCAACTTCCGAAAATACAGAGAAATTTCTATCTTTTTGAAGCGAAGGATTTTCCAGAGCCTCCTAGATTTTTTGCGCAATTTCTAGAAAAATGTGTTGAATGCCTCAGATTGAAAGAAGGAGATACTTCAACAAAAAAATGAAGTATCATTTGAAAGCACATATCATCGAGATGACACAAAAATAAATGATGATCATGCAAACGGTTCAAGATTTTGCATTCTTGTAACCATTAGCCCCTAGAAGTTAGCAAATCACCAACTGTCAAAAGGGGTGATTTTGTATAAATATATTTTTGCAAGAATAAGAACAGGATTTTTTGTAGTCGATTGTACTAGAGAAGTTTTCTCATTTACTATGATAAAAGATAATACAAACGGAGATTCTAAATTCTTTCTGCATTGAGTTATGTGTTCTTCTTTACTTTCGTTTTCAACATTTTTCACTCAGGTATTTCTGATGAATCTTTAGCTAGGACTTAGTATAATACTTTTTGTGGTTAAAGGTTATCTAGTTATCTAGTTGTTTACAGTTTTCCCTCTGAACTTGTTATCAGCAAGCTTAAGACCTATAAGTTATTTAGATTACTTAATTTATAATTCATTAGATATTTCTTGTCCTTTTTCTTCTCCTGTTGTAATGCAAGATTCTTCCATGATTGACGCCTTGTATTATTTGATAGCTTTATGTTTTTCCTTCTTCACCACTTCATGATTTTCGAATTTAACTCAGGCATAGGAAACAACCTCTAAAACTGTTATGTTATTATTCTAAGTTTGAAAATTTTTCTCTTATAAATAAAAACAAAAACAAAAACTTTAAAAACAAAGTTTGAGACCTCTTAACCTTTATCTCTCATGACTGTACCTAATACTAGACAACCTAATATAGAACCCAGCCTTACAAATCAGACTAGTATCGCTCTGAACTTATTCAACACCATCTTACAGACAACAAACACTCGGGTTGATTTAGAACGTTCATGGGAAGTAATTGAGAGAGATAGTATCATCCAAGAACAATGGGAAGCTAGACAGAGACAGTTAAGAAACCAACCTTGATTCGCCTTTCATAAAACTGATACCTTACCCCTTAACTCTCTCTACTTTTTCGGATGCCTTGACGGTATACTTTAGAGCCTTAAAGTATAAAATTAGGAACAACACTCTCAAAATGATCTTTTGCCTGAGAAATAAACTTCTTTATTCCTCTACAAGACTGTTTTTTGAAAGGATGCCATAGGCTGCTAGTATTACACAGTGTGAAAATACTTTATTTCCACAGGTTACTCTATAGTTGGCCCGCGAGGTTTTCGTAGGCTACTATATAGACAGGGTGCAGTGGCATTTGTAGTCTAAAAGAAGAAACAGTTTCATGAGGTTTCTATAAGGGGAATATTCTATAATGTGAGGTGCCATCCATATGGTTGTGATCTTACTAGTTTCTCTGATTTGGTGGGATCATTCTCATCCTTTTAACCACTTCACCTTCTTCTAAATAATCATGGGCTTCTCATGGAAAAGGTTAAGCAAGATTAAGTAGAGAATTGATGAAATCATAGGCTGATGATTGTGTGAAGAATCATGTTTCAAGTGATGCTTGAGGCCTCCATTTGTCCATCAAGATTTTGTGGATTCTCTTCATACAAATTTCAGAGAAAGTGTATGTGTGTGTTGGAATGAAGGACCACCAAAAGGGAACTTGCGACATCAAGGAAATTCGGTTATATCTTATACTTTTCATTAATATAATATGGTGGCATGTCTCTTTCCCATAAAATAATTAGTATTTTATTACATGATTTCTTGATCAGATGTTTAGGTTGTCATTGAATTCTACTATTGATTCATTCGCATTGGTTGGTTTGTGTCATTGTAGATCTGATTTTGCAGGAGCACCAAAGTGAAGCAGGGACAACAAAGATATAAGGAAGCGATTCATAAGGTATGTCGTCTATTCCTTCTTTGGTAGTAAACTCAATGATCACAGCTTAGGGAGCATCATGTTTTGTCTCATTTTTTTCTAGATCTAGGTGGATCTAGGGGGATTAGTTTATGTTTGCATTCACCGATTTACCCAATAATAGAAGGTCAAGAGACTAATAATATGCTAAAGAACCAGAAAGAATCAGAGGATATATTATTGAAGATGAAAGAAACATCAAATGATCACAGAGACATCAGTTTATCAGAGATCTTAAAAGAGAAACAGTACATAGAAACAAGAATAGGAGACTTCGACATAGACTGTGTATTGGATGCAGAAACACAGGTGAACATTATGACAAAAAGTACTTGGGAAATCTTAGGAAATCCTGTTATGGTTCCTTCATTGGGAGGAATAGGATTATTTAAAGGAAAGATGATAACCCTATGTGGAAGACTTACTCATGTACCTATGACTACTCATGGAACATCGACAGAGGAAGAATTTGAGGTCATTAAGTTTTTTGAGAACAACGCTCATTTTGCATGTTTGTTAGGAAGGACTTGGATTGAGAGAGATCAGATTCGAAGGAAATAAGAAGAGGAAGCTATAGAACTGAAAAACAAAGAATTAAGGGATTTCATGGCTAGGAGAATAGCGCGCTTAATAGAAGAACAAAAGGACAATTCGAAGCAACTGATGACTAGAGACCTGGCTATTGAAGTTGAAAGAATGCAAGAAGGCTTAAAGAACATGTTTATGCAAGAGAGTAGAGCACCTACTCCAAAAACAGTAAGAGAGGAAGTATTACCCTCGAACCCTGTGAAAGATCCTCAACAGTGCAATGTTACTATGCCAAAAAGAGATAGGAACAAGAATGGAAAGGGGAATCTAGAGACACAGATCATAGGAAAGAAAGCTAGAAAGCTCAATAAGAAGAAAGAAAAACTAGAAAAATTGCAGGAGGTTCCAGAGAGGACTTCGCAGAAGGAAGGCTTGCAGAACTCGAACCTCGCTGAAATAGCAGAAAAACGCAAACTGGAACTTCACCACAATGAAGCAATATGACCGTTGGAGGCGTCTTGACCGTTAGAACGATGCTCTAGAATGGCTAAAAACGTTTTTATTGTCGGAACGTTCGCCATTGGACTGTTGGGACCAAGCCATAACAGATGGATTGAGGAATTACTACCTTTTGGAGGAATCTATTATGATGTTATCTATTTAACCCATCGAATGTATTACCGAGGACACTTTTGCCAATTGTGATTATCTGATCCCACAGAGAACTAGTTCCTTTCACGTAGTTCTTATTGTAACCTCGCCACCCATTCTACATAAATTGAGTGTTTTTCCACCTACCTGAGATATCTGATATCGATCTTGTATGTTGGGTGATCTTAGCACAGTAGATAAATTCATCGAAGAAATCCTCATAGACCTCATGGTTGAGAAGTTCATGCCCGTAGGAGCACATGCCTCGTCAACGAGAGGAGTGCAAGCATCCCCATCACCTGGACATGAATCTGGGCCCTCCCAAACTGTGACAGAGAAGAGAAGAAAGCATCATGAGACTTGGCGAATGCGAAGCTCATCCCGTCAGTCTTTCCCAACTATATTCTGCCTCTGGCTGGCACAGTTAGTTGTGATAGCGTCCCGAGGGACTTCGACAATGCATTGATCACTTCGTACCTCTCGAATGGGATACGTGTAATTGGACCACAGTTAGGATAGATTCTTACACTAAATATCAGTGAATTCAACTTAGAAGACCAGAAGAACTATGGAATGCTCGCACCACACAAGTACTTGACCAAGACAATGGGGAAGAAGTCGAAGATAATCCCCCTATTTTCCCTTGACCATGTTTTGGGGAATACTTGGTTATATTTGACTATTTTGGGACTTTGACAGCCTATCAAAGATGGAGTGTGACACGAAGCAGAGATCATAGGATCTCATCCCACTTTGGGTCCTTTTTGGGTTTTGGGTTAATGTAATGGGAAAGGGATGTTGGTCTGTAGGTTTACCCACATTTAGGCCCACTTTTGTATGTATAAATAGATGCATAGGTGAAGTAAGTGGGGCATGATAAGTTGGATCTATGTGATCGAAGAGTTGTAAGTAAGTTAAGTGTTGATAATGATTATAAGTGATCCATGCATATTGTAAGGAGCTAAGTGCAAGATATTGTAGAAGGCTCTGTGCTTTCAGCGCAAGGAAGAAGGATCTAGGAAGATGCACAGATCTTATGTCCTATGCGAAGTAAGGATTGTTGAAGCTCTGTGCTATAACTACTTGACCGAGATAATAAAGAAGAAGACTTTGTGGACGTAGCCCCAGGGTGGGTGTGAACCATGGTAACTCTGTGTGTTGTGCTCTGTGCCTTGACCTGATGTGTTTTCTCTTTCTTTGCTAAGTGATTTGATGTGTTTAAGATAGATCTATTGATGCTTTGTGCTTGTGAGATATGAATGAATGTTAGATCTGATATGTAAGCTTCTTAGTGCTTGATCTATTGAATCTAACCTATTGTATGTTGCTAAGGGTTGAAACTATTTTAGATCTAAGTAGTTACTGCGATGCTTTGTGTTATCCGTGAAGTGAGATAACGGTTGATTCTAGGTGAACTATTAATGCTAAGTGATGGGCTAAGTGTGTAATCACAGATCTGTGTCTCAGCTAAGGTTGCAAACACCTGAGTCCTGCAACCACCCCGCCTCTACCTCGGGTGAGACTTCACCTGCTTCGCAGGTTTTTCCGAAAGGGTCGATAGTTAGGTCTTTGTTGGTGCGCTCTTTAGAGTTGAACCCTGGGTCTGCCCTGTGCCAACAAATGGTTCCGTTGTCGAGACTAGAAATTGTGATTTCTGGGAACTAGAGAAGAAGAAGCTTTGTGAAAAATAATCTCTGTGTGTAGATATGTACCCTAGTGCATAGCATTCTACTTGACCTGTGAAGCTTTGTGCCAAGAAAGAGAGGTCAGATCTATGAGAAAAGAGGTCATATCTACGAGAAAAGAGGTCATATCTGCAAGGAAGAGGTCATATCTGCAAGAAATAGGTCAGATCCACAAGGAAGAGGTCAAATCAGCAAGAAAGAGGTAAGATCTATAAGCTTTGTGCTCTGATAAAGGTAAGAATAGTTAAAAGTCTTAGATCTGAAAGCTTTGTGCTCTATAGAAGTAAGATAAGTGGAAATTTTTGTTTCTAACGCATGAATTTAGGTATGCTTGATAGATTTTGTCCTAGCCTGAAAACTAGGGCATTGCTAGATGAATAAAGCTTGATATGAATAGATTTGATAAGAATAATGCTAAATATGTTATACCTATGCATAGAAAGAATGTTTGGACTAACAGTTGGATGTAGGATCCTAGAAATAATTTTTTGTAGGTTAGCTACCATGATCCTAGTGCGCAATACAGAAGAAGTTGGGGATCATTTAAGAGAAAGAGAGGACTAACCCTATGTTACAGTTGCAAAAAACCAAGACATCTAGCTAAGGAGTGCCCTAGTGGAAGAACAAGTTGTCTTTGTTGCAAGGCTATGGACCATGAAGTATTAGATTTCCCTAGAATGATTTCTAAGCTTGAAAGAATGAATCTAAAAGAAGAAAACCCTAAGGCAGATCCAAAAATAGTAGAACCCTAGAAAGAATCAAATAAGATGTTACTACAGATGAAAGAAACCTTGAACGATCATCGACATGTCAGGCTATCAGATATTTTTAAGGAAAAAGAATGCCTCGAATTAAGAATAGTAGACTTCAACATTCACTGTGTTTTGGATGAGGAAACATAGATGAATGTTATGATAGAAAGAACTTGGGAAGCTATAGGAAGACCTGCTATGATCCCTTCACTAGGTGGAATAGGGTTATTCAGAGGAAAACTAGTAAACCTATGTGGAAGGCTTACTCATATATCTATGAATGTCAATGGAACTTCGACGAAGGAAGATTTTGAGATTATCAAGTTTATTGAGGATAACACCCCATTCACTATGTTACTTGGAAATCCTTGGATTAAAAGAGATCAAGCTAGAAAGAAGGAAGAATAAAAAGTTTTAGAACAAAAAAGACAAGAGTTAAAAGACTTCATGACCAGAAGGATCACACAGTTGATTGAACAATAGGAGGACAGATCAATGTTATATCACACTGGGAACCCAGATGTTGAAGTTACTAGAACACCATAGGACTCACAGAAGACTGAAGTATCTATCATAGATAAAGAAGAGATGTTATCCATGAACCCTAAGAAATAACCTCAGCAACGTGAAGTCACTATATCCAAGGAAGATAGGAATTAGAATGGGAAAAGAACCACTAAGATGAAGCTCACTGGAAAGAAGGCTAGAAAGTTAAGTAAGAAGAGGGAAAAGATTGAAAAACTACAAGAGATTCTAGATGGAACATCGCAGAAAGAAAAATTATAGAATTTGAACTTCGTCGGGATCTCAGGACAACGACCTATGGCACTTCACCATGGCGAAGCGATATAGCCATTGGAGGCCAATATGTCCATTCAACTTCTTCTCCGAATGGGTTAGAAAACATTTATGGGTCACTACTATACTATGGGACAACACCAAAACAAATAGAACGGAGTTAATGGAGGCTCCATACCTGTTGCAAGAAGGTCATTTCCGAATTTTTTATTTAACCTGTCACGCCCTGCCCGAAGAACACTTTTGCCAAACTAAGAATTTGAAGCCTGTAGAAATAGTGATTGTATACGATTATCATTGCAAGCAGATTGTTCATCCTAGTGTAGTATCTGAGATCATTGTGACCCTGATTATCTTTTTTGAGATTATATGTCGGACGAGATCAACACTACTGAAAAAGTAGTTGAAGAAGTTTTGATTGACTTAATGACTAAGAGAGTCATGTTGGAAAGAAGAATGTCCACTGGCATTCAAGCATAATCCACGATAGGAGTACAGGCCTCCCCATCGACTACTCGAGCAGGGACATCTCGAGTCGACACAGAACAAAGAACTAGGCACAAGGATGACATCGCAAATGCCAAGCTTATCCCATGCATTCTACCGATGTGCTTACCCCCTATAAGTGGTGCCATCAACCGTGACAGTGTACCCAGAGAGTTCGAGTATGCTTTGATCACCGTGTACCTCCTGAAAGGAGTGCACACAGTCCATGTTGACCAGGATAATCTTGCAACACTAAAATTTAGTGATTTTAACCTTGGAGATCGTAAATATTACAGCATGTTAGCTCCACATAAGTACTTAACCAAGAACAAAGGAAAGAACTCTAAGATTGTCCCACAATCATGGACCCAAAACATTGCATAGTCCACAATCCTTAATGTAATGAAGATCCCACACTTCAACAGACACCAAGAAGTCAACGCATGTGTCAAGTTGTTGCTGTCCTACTACCATGGAAGATACTTATGGCTAGACCACCGTGTCACTATGGATCTGACCTTGATCAATCAAATCACAAGACTTATTATGCAAGGCCCTGACCCATAGGAGTTTTACATAGGAAAGACATTAGACCAAGAACTAGCACAGAAGATAAAAGAAACTTATGGTGATGTTGAGAAGGGAAGATGAGGCTACAAGGTAGCCTCTATCTAGAATGGTGCAGTGCGCCTTACCTTTCAGTTGATCGTGGGAAAGCTAGTTCACAAGAGAAGACCAAAACAAGTGACTGGATTCATAGTTGAACTCGTAGGGAAGTGCACCGAGGGACTACATATGAACTGGGCACAGTATCTTGTAAACCAGCTAGAGATTGATTACAGAAAAGTGTAAGACCAAGGGTACGAGTTCCACTTCAGTTGGTTGCTCATACTACTCGTCTTCATCGCTTGGGAGCTACCAGAGGGTGCCACTTTCCCGAAAATTGAACTCTTCAAACCACTGGCCGCGAAGTTCTATACACTATGGTACTCTAACGACATGAACAAATAGTGGTAGTCCAATGTCGTCTTCCACGCCTATTACAACCAATTGAAGAATGCAATCCAATCTACACTACTCATCACCCCGAACACACTTCATAGGTTTAGACCCTTGATGAAGTTCAACACGGATCGCCACTTTATATACCTAACTCCACGTGTTGATGAGCACCAAGAACAACTTCAGTCTTATTATAAGTTGACAGAAGAAGACTTGGAATAGATTACCAAAGAATGGTCGGCAGACCTCCTTGTTCCAGCAAACCCCGTAGAAATGTCCGACGAGGAGAACTCTGAAGCTACGTTGAATACACCTGGACCGAGTAAGACTAAGAAGGATGTTGAAGTTCAATATATCCATAGCACATCTACGAATACTATTTCGATATCACCTACGTAAGGAGGTGATGGTGAAGAACTAGGCGGGACAAAAATTGAGAAAAATAAAGGCGAGGTTACTCCACCTAGAGAGGAGGAGGATCCCTCCAAGAAAAGGAAGACTACCCCACCAAAGTCCTCATCCCGAAAGAAAGCTAAGGCTAACCGCACTACATTTAAGACTACCCTCACACCAGTTGACTTTGACTTATTGTTTGTTACACTGAATGATGCTTCACAAGAGATCGCAGAAAGACAATAAGCGAATCAGGTGGAGCTATTCAGCCGAATCAATGGCGAACTTCAAGGAATGCAACAAGTACTCTAGTCCAACCGATCAAATTCTATTGCACCCTTGGCAGTTTCAACATCAGGCATAGATGATGAGCCCACCCAATTACATCATATCACCGATAAAGTTAAATCTCACCTTCGACGAGCTCAAGAAGACACAACACAAGCCACCTAGGCTTTAATGCAAGTACAAAATGCACTTATAGAACAACAGAGTAAGGCAGATCAGGAAAATCTTACCCTGACAGGGAAGTGGGATAAGGAAAAAGCACAGTTGCTAGCAGAGCAACTTGAAGTATAGGAAAAGTTTCATAGAGCACTTTTCTCCATGAAGGTCATAGAAATAAAGATTGAAGAACGTGTTCCACAGTAGGTGGCACAAGTTGAAGAAGTCATCCAGCAACTTCAACAGCGCATCACAGATCTAGAACTTTGTACCATGCCTGAGACTCCGCAAGAAATAAGAGATATGAGAGAGGAAAATTCTCGTAACATGATCAACCGATTAAAAACCTTTTCCTTGGAATACAAATAGTTGTGCACTAGAAGCGCCCAAACTCTTGAAACCCTAGCAGAGAATCCAGAGTTGCACACATTAGAGGTACAACTCCAAGAAGCAACGCAGCATGCAAAGACACTACAAGCACAAATGAAGGCCTTGACCCCAGTCGAAAGAATGAAGAGGTTTACAGAACAATGCACCACCCAACAACAGGTACACACACTACAAAGTAAAGTGATGGAAGTCTCCTAGTGACTTTAGCCAATCCAAGAAAAGGCATGCCAATTGTTCACCGATGTTGAAATCCAGGGAGCCAAGCTTGAAAAAATTTTCATCACCATAGAACAATGCTTGCAAGGGCCAATAACGACACAGTGATCCAAGAATTCACCGAGCAAGAGGTTGTCTTACTACAGCAGGTCGAAGAAGCTCGAGGGATTTGAAGCAGAATTGCATAGACCTGAGTGACTTGGGATGAGTCACAAGTGAGTGTTGGGGGCCTGTTGTCCCTTGACCAAGTTTTGGGGAATACTTGGTCAGTTTTGACCATTTTGGGACTTCGCCAGCCTCTCAAAGATGGAGCACGATGCGAATTAGAGATCACAGGATCTTGGCCCACTTTGGGTCCTTTTTGGGTTTTGGGTTAATGTAATGGGAAATGGATGTCGGCCTGTGGGTTTACCCACGTTTAGGCCCAGTTTTTTATGTATAAATAGATGCATAGGTGAAGTAAGTAGGGCGTGATAAGTTGGATCTATGTGATCAAAGAGTTATAAGTAAGCTAAGTGTTGATAATGATTGTAAGTTCTCTGTGCATATTGTAAGGGGATAAGTGCAAGATATTGTAGAAGGCTCTGTGATTTTAGCACAAGGAAGAAGGATCTAGCGAGCAACACAGATCTTCTGCCATGTGCGAAGTAAGGATTGTTGAAGCTCTGTGATGTAACTGCTTGACCGAGATAATAAAGAAGAAGACTTTGTGGATGTAGCCCCAAGGTGGGGGTGAACCATGGTAACTTTGTGTGTTGTGCTCTGTGCCTTGACTTGATGTGTTGTCTCTTTCTTTTCTAAGTGCTTTGATGTGTTTAAGATATATCTATTGATGCTTTGTGCTTGTGAGATATGAATGCATGTTAGATCTGATATGTAAGCTGCTTAGTGCTTGATCTATTGAATGTAACCTATTGTATGTTGCTAAGTGATGAAACTATCTTAGATCTAAGTAGTTACTACAATGCTTGGCGTTATCCACAAAGTGAGATAAGGGTTGATTCTAGGTGAACTATTAATGCTAAGTACTGCACTAAGTGTGTAATCACAGATTTGTGTCCTAGCTAAGGTTGCAGACACATGAGTCCTGCAACCACCCCGCCTCTACCTCGGGTGAGACTTCACCTGCTTCACAGGTGTTGCCAAAAGGGTCAGCAGTTATGGATTTGTTGGTGTGCTCTTTAGCATTGAACCCTGGGTCTACCCTGTGCCAACACCCCCAGCCATGGACCATGGACATCGCAAGATCAATGATCCTCAATGTGATGAAGGTACCACACTTCGAAAAACATTAGGAGGTTAACGTGTGCATTAAACTCCTCATGTCATGCTACCATGGTGGTTAATTGTGGTTGGATAGGTGCATCACAGTAGATCTGGCTCTGATCCACCAGATCACCGAATTGAACATGCAAGGACCAGACTGTAAGGTAGCTAGAGAGGTAGTGGGGGAGCCTAGAGGGCCCATAGTGATAATAGTGGAGTTCATTCAATGTAAGGTGGACTAGGTCCACTATATTATTAAATAAGGCCCACTATGGTAGTTAGATATAATAAATGAGTAATTAGATATAATAAATGTAAGAG
>ML779786.1:174952-200749 GCA_009831015.1 Picea engelmannii
CCACTATGGTAGTTAGATATAATAAATGAGTAATTAGATATAATAAATGTAAGAGGACTTCTTAGAAGGTTCTACTTCTAGAAGATTCCTCCTCTAGAATGTTTTTAGGTGATAGTAGAACTATATAAAGGGGTTCAAGGAATTTAATGAGACATGAAGAGAAGTATTGTGTTTGGAGAAGTAGCTCAATAGGAGGATGCCCCCTCGAAGAGGCAAGTGAACAGGAGAGGATCCCTTCCATAATAGGATCCATTGTATGGTGTTGCCCTACCTCAAGGGTTTCTATAATAAAGTTGTGGTTTTCTATATGGTTTCATATATCTTGTGTGGTGATTGTATTCAGATATCTTTGGATCTATTGTGATATTTTGTATTCAGTTATTTGGTTCTTAACACAGACCCTCTAGAATTTTACCCAGGGAAAGCTCCATATCATGCCCTGGTGTAGTGAATAAAGGATACCTACGGTGATGTATAGAAGGGGAAGCGGGGCTACAAGGTACCCTCCATCCAAAATGGAGCAGTGTGCCTAGCTTGTCAGTTGATCGTTGGTAAGCTCGTCAGGAAGAACAAACCAATGCAGGTTATAGGGTTCTTCATTGACCTTGCAGGAAAATGCGTTGAAGGGATGCAAATTAACTGAGTGAGCTACCTTGTCAACCAGTTGGAGCAAGATTGTCACGAAGTGAAAGGCCAGGGCTACAAGTTTCACTTCAGCTCACTACTGATTCTCATTGCTTTCATTGCTTGGGAGATGTTGGAAGGAGCAACCTTCCCTGAAATTAAGTCGTCTGAACCACTGGTCGCGAAGTTCACTATGCTATGGGATTCAAGAAACATGGTGAAGCAATGGCAGTCCAATGCAGTGTTCCACACCTATTACTTGTAGCTAAATAGGGCCATTAAATCCTTCCCTCGCATGACCCCAAATACACTTCATAGGTTCGGGCCAATAGTGAAGTTCCACGCAGATAGGAATTTCATTTACATCACTGCGTGCGGAGACGAACATAAGGAAGAGCTCCAATCCTATTACGAAATAATCAAGGAATATATGGAGGAAATAACCAAGGAATGGCCTATAGACTTCCTTGTACCAATTTAACAGATAGAAATCTCCGACCTCGACCTCATTGAAAGTCCTCTAGTCACTCGAGAAGAATATGATACACCCAGCAGCAGCAGGAAGAAAAAGAAGGAAGAGGTACAGGAACTGAACATCGCATCAAAGGAAACTACACCAGATTCACCTGAAGGAGGAGGAGGTGATGAAGTCAAAAAGGAAGAGGATGAAGGGGAAGAAGAAAAATAGGAATAGGATGAAGTGACACCACCTAGAGATACCCTTCTAGAGACCGATACATCCAAGAAAAGAAAGGGTTCCCTGAAGAAACCTTCAACACAGAAGAAGTCAAAAGCCAATAAGCTCCAGTTATAAACTCTGCTTATGGTGGATGATATTGATCTCATCATCACTGCTGTATCAGATACCTCAGAGGAAATTTTGCAGTGAAGCGAAGCCAAACAGGAGACAATGTTTGACAGGATCGAGGTAGATCTCAAAGGGGTACAACATGCTGTTTATTCGAGCCATGCAGTGTCTACTGCATCATTTTCAACAGGGGACATAGAAGTAGGAGATGAGACTACCCAGCTACGCAGATTAGAAGATTCGACAGAGGCTCACCTTCATTGGGTCGAGGAAGAAAAAGAATAGGCCATAGAGGCATTGAAGAAAGAAAATGAGGAATCCCTAGAGCAATGTCAAGTTGCACAACAAGAAAAATATGACCTCCAGGCGAAGTTTGCAGAGGATAGAGCGCAAATACAGAAGGAAAAAGAACAGCTACTCGTAGAGCAGATTGGAGTTAAAGAAGTAGTCACTAGAGCACTTCACTCTATGTCGGGCCTAGGAAAGATGGAAGAGGAAACAACTGAGAGCCAAGTGTGGAAGTTCTCTTAAGCCATTCAATAGCTCCAAGCAAGAGTAGCACAATTGGAATTACAATCCATGCCAAGCACTCCACAGGAAGTGCGATATCAGAGGGAAGAAACTTCTAGGAGCACAGTCGAAAGAATCAAAGCATTGGCTTTAGAATGAAAGCAACTCAGTAGTTTAAGTGCGTAGACCTATGAGCTCCTTCCAGAGGACCCAGAACTAAGAACACTTGAAGCATAGCTACAAGAGGCAAAGAAACAAGCATCGATAGTGCAAGTGCAGTTGAAACCACTTTCAACGGTTGAGAAGATGAAAAGGTCACAAGAACAACGTGCAGTTCACTAGTAGGTCCATGCCATCTAGAGTAAAGTCATGGAAATGACCCAAAGACTCTAGATGGTATAGGACGAAGCCTTAAAACTCTTTGAGGAGATCGAGGGACAAGGTGCACAAATAGAACAAGTGGTCACCTCAGTGGAACAATGACTGGAAGGACCTGTCACCGAGAAGTTCATTCAAGAGTTCGTCGAGCAAGAGGCTCTGGAAAAATAGCAGGTCAAGGCAGCTTGAGCCAAGCTCGAGGTCTTTGAAGTAGAGTTTCTCAGATTAGAGTGACTCAAGATAAGTCGCAGGTGAGTGTTGAGGGTCTATTGGCCCTCGACCAAGTTTTGGGGAACCTTGGTCATGTTTGACCACTTTTTGGGACTTCGACGGGCTAGTCGAAGATGAAGCACCAGGCGAAGCGAAGATCACGGGATCTCACCCCCTTTTTTGTGGGATTTTTGGGTTTAGAGTTTATTTAATGGGTATGGGATGTCATCCCATGGTTTTACCCATGCTTAGGACTCTTTTGTAATGTATAAATAGATATCTAGGCGATGTAAGAAGTACTAGACCTAGTAGGCAAGTGTGCTAAGTTCGAATAGTTGTGAATGCTTTGTGCATGTTGTGTGTTGATAACTTGCAGAGATAAGTGCAAGTTATTTTAAGAAGGCTCTTCGTTGTTCCAAGCTCAGGGAAGGAGGATCTGGTGGGGTGAGCATAGATCTCTTGTTCTATGCGGAGATGGTTTTGTGGCTCTGTGCATGTAAGAATATTGAAAGAAGATAATAAATAAGATGAAGAGTTGGTGGACGTAGCCCCATGCTGCGGGTGAACCTTGTATATCCTGTGTTGTGATTTCTCTGTGTGATTGATTTGATTTATGCTTAGTGTTGTATTATTTATGAATGTTAGATATATCTAATGTAGTATCTTAGTGCTTAGTGATATGAATGAATTCTAGATCTGATCTATTTCTATGTGTTAAATGCTTGGATGTGTTAGATCTTGTTGAATACTACATTGTTCTATAATTAGGGTTTTACCTGCGATGTGAATAAAGGGTTAAAGAATAATGAATGTTAACTGCTAAGTTCTTTGTTAAGAATTGTGATCACAGATCCGTGTCCCAGCTAGGTTGTAGACACTTGAGTCTTGCGACCCCCCCTGCCTCTACCTCGGGTGAGACTTCAACTGCTTCGCAGGTGTTGCTGAAAGGGCCGGTAGTTAGGGTTTTTTTGGTGCATTGTTGAAGCGTTGAACCCCAGGTCTACCCCTATCCCAACAATTGATGAAGTGGTCGCACCGATGCAATATTTGGTCAATCCCACTCCTTTTTTGGGGGGTGATGTGCCTTCAGACCATGTTGTCTCACAACCTATTCATCTAGTGGTTGAGGAGGTGGTCACGTTGATGCAATATTCATCTTATCCCATTCTTCTCTTAGGGAGTGATGTGTCTATCGACTATGTTTTTAGCATTTCCAGTTTAGTACTTTCATAACAAGGGAGCATTCTTCTCACTTCGAGCACACCCCCTCAAAGTCCTAGGATTGTTTCCTTTGATTGAAATGACCTTGTTGAGCCTCATCTTCATTCTTCTCCACCATTTCAAATAAGGGTTGAAGTTAATTTGAAAACACATTTACCAATGTATTGTGGATGAAGGAGCCTGCACAAGTATTTTATCATCCTCGACTTGGCAGGATTTGGGTTCTCCTGAGCTTGTGTCTACTTCTCATGAGCTTTTGGATTTTGAAAGACATCCTAGTGAGTATTTTGGGATTCTTCCTCAATTTCCTATCTCATTAGGTGGGAATATTGTCCTTGTCAATGTTATAATGGTACAAGTCCCGCTAAATTTCAATATGCTTATCAGGCATGATTATGTATATTCTATGAATGTTGTGGTGTCTACACTTTTTCGGGTGATGCATTTCCCTCACAATGGAAGCATTGTCACTATTGACCAGTTGGCATTTTATAATCACCATCCTAATTCGACATTAGTTCATGCATCCCCTTTATATGTTCCTAGTGTTCATGTAGACTCTACCCCAGCACAGATTAATTATGTGGAGTCTTATCCTTAGTTTCCAATTGCTCCTGAAAAGGAAATTGTTCACTCGTGTTTTCCTTCTTGAGACATGGTCTCAACAATTGATCAATATTTTTATCCAATGGGGGCATCGGAGCCCTTGCTTCCCCCTCTTGGTCCAAGTGGTCTTGAGTTTCCTTTTGAGCCTGATCTCACTAGTTGTAGATCCTCAGACCCTCATGCTTATGATTCTTCACTGATAGACTATGCTGCTCCTGGCCAGAATCTCCATCGGCATATGGAATATGGTCAATTTTCTTCACCCTTTGTAACTTCCAACCCTCCTCGTTCACGTGATTTCTAGGATTTTGAATTGCCTTCGAATGAGTCTATCCTTGAAGCCATGACTACGAATTCTATACTATGGGAAGACTTACACCATGGTTTGTGTTTTCTTCCCTTTTGGTAGACTCTCCATGTTGAATATTGAATAGACTCCTGGTCAGAGCCTAACAACGAGATCTACCTGAACTACTACCACACATGATCCATAAGGTTGTGTGGTACCTTGTACATATTATACAGTCCAGGTTTGTTGTTTTCAAGTTTTGTATTCAATAGAACCTCTTATTTTCTGAATTTTCTATCTATATTGGATCTATTAACTTCTGTATGAGTGTTATTTCCCTTATATGCGAGATTTTGGAGATATTTTCTTTGAATTTTGTTCATCGCATCAATCCGTTCTGACAGGTATTGACCTCAAAACTAGCATATAGGTTATATTTTTCCCTACTTTCATTTTTTTGCATTATTCGTTTCCTAGTTGATTTCACCTTAGGATCGAACCCACCAAAGTGCGACACAGAACCTTCTCTGCTACTTTAGAAGTGTCGTAATTAGGTGGTAGAGCCTACCTCTACTTGGATTCCCTAAGTAGATCCTTTGTTTCATTTTGGTGTCCATGATATGAGTTTTGACTTAGGCTTGGGAGTCCTTGTTAGTCTTGCTATGATTACATATTGAAGCCTCATTCTTCTTGTTAATCATCATTCTTGGCCTTACCCACGAGAGTCCCCAATGAGCACGGTTTTTTGTCTTTCAAGATCGCTTAAATTTTGAAAGAAACATCCAATGAGACTTTATTTATTATTTTCGATATTGTATGAATTAGTCGAGAAAATAATCCCCCCTGGAGTCTTCTTTAATCCCTTTTCAGAATCTCAAAAATTGAAAAGATTGTTGAATGATCTTGTTTCCTTTCACGGTCGCCAAACTCAAATTTGAAGGCACATTTGTCCAGCGGTAGTTTACCCCTTTTTCGGTCCACATGACTAATTTTACAAATAAAGGTATGCTATAGGAACTTCGGTTTGCTAGAAGAGTATTCTCAGGCATAAGTTTAGCCCTTTTTTGGGCCCAAGGGACTAAATTTTTGAAAAATGAACATTCTCGTTGGTTTTGGTTTATCTCTTTTTTAGGCCTTGGAGATTACTTACGAAAAAGGAACCCCCTTGGAGTCCATAGTTAAGCTCTTTTCAGACTCCATAAATATGAAAATATCATCAAGTGACGTTGTTCCTTTCACACTCATTAATTAGTCCAGAAAGAACATCTATTCAGCATGAGTTAACCCTTTTTCCATCCAATAGATTATTTTGGAAAAAGGTATGCCTCGGGAGACTTGTCTCGACGGGAGACTACTCCTGAGTTACATTTTACACTTTTTCAAGCTAAGGAGATTAAACCTAGAAAAAGGTTGTAAGTCCATAGTTAAGCTCTTTTCAAACTCCTTAAAATTGAAAATATAGTCGAGTGATCTTGTATTTTTCACACTCATTAAAACGGTTTTGAAGAGACATCCTTTCGATGTAAGTTTAACCCTTTTTCAAGATGATTAGACTAATTGTGAAAAAGGTACTACCTGGAGTCTTCTTTAATGTTTTTTCCGACTCTCTAAACCACCGAGATTACCTTCTTTGGGATCATAAAACTTCACATAGAAGGAGTCTTTTTGTGTCATGTTTAATTGCATTGAGGGTCTCATCTTTGTGTCTTTGGCCTAATGTTAGCTCCATGTTTCTCTCAACTGATCCTTTAAATAATTCCTTATACGCAAGCCTTGCAACACTTTTTTCCTTTGCGATCTGACACCTTGATCCATGGGGGAATTTTCCCCGAGTGTGCTTATCTTGCACATGTCTCCTTCCCTTGAGAATCAGTATGTTCCATGCTCTTGGAACCAGTTTCCTTTCTCACGACACTCATTCCTCCTTTGTAACGTAGCATTCTTTTATTATTTTTCAAGCTCGTTAAAAAATTGAAAAAGACAAAAAAATAAAATATTCCAAAAAAAGGGGACGAGATATATCAATTATTTTTTTGGAATAAAGATAGTTTCCCTTGGACAAAGAACATCCTTCTATTTGTTTTCCAAGAATTGGGATCTATTATGACCTTAGGAAGTTGTTCTCGCTACATGATTTGTGTCTTCCTCCATTCCATTACTCTTCCAAACATATGGAGAGTTTGTGGTGCCTCCTGTATCATAGACTTATGTCAATATTATGCTACCTGAGTCTGATCATATTTCATGTTTTCTTCCAAGGGAAGTTTTATCCAAACTGAGTCATACATTCTGTAGTTTGTCTCTTGGCTTGTACGAGTCAACCATCCCATAATTCCAATCAAATACAGATTCAAAATTGACGAAGTTATGTGCCTGATGAGAGAGATCCTCATGTTAGCGACATTTCTTGTATAGGGGTATTCTCCTCTCTGATGTTAGGCCTCTGGTGTAAACGCATAGAAGTGGGGTTTGAAATCTAGTCGGATGTGTTTTATTCAAGGGCCGCAGCCATAAGCACCAATCACAACTCACAGAAGAAGTCCATTTTGGGCTAAAAATCAAGCGAGCGAGCAGTCTGATTTCAACGGCAAGGATCAATTGACGAAGCAGATCGATGGTCATCGGGTTTTCAAGGCTGTCAAGTTTTCCGAGATTTAGCATGAAGGGTAGCACCCATAGTTCAGGGCAAGTCTGGGTCATCCAATCCAATAGGGACAGGTGGCATCCAGTCGGTGTATCGGGCATCGGTATTTCGAGAGACAAGAAGACTCCCATTCTTTACAACTGAAATCGTTGATCGGCGAAACGTCGAAAGCAATTTTGGATCCAAGCCCCCGATATTAGCACTAGGTCACATCAAGTGAGCCTATGGATGAAGTGGGCCCCCTTTTAAATAGTGGATGCTACCTCAGTTGTTTATCTTAAGGACACATGGCACACATTCGTGCCATGTCGGCATTCGGGAATTCGAGGAGTAAGCGCTCCTCGTCATTTCACCTCTCAAAACCTCGAATTTCGAAGTGTCAAAAGCACCCAAAGTCGGGCCTGTGGTACTACGAAGAAGCCTTAGCCTTCCATCCAAAGGGGACACTTGGTGGCCAATTGAGCCATCTCGGCGTTTCTCGACGTTTCGTCCATCGCGACCCCAAACCGCAAGGAGCAGCTCCTTCATATTCCCGATGCGCGAGGTGTCGAGAGCATACATGACTCGAACCCACAATATCACCGAGTGATTTCAAGACCATCAGATCTGAGAGGGATGCGTGGCACCAGATTAAGCCATCTCAGTGTTTCGTTCATCACGATTTCAAAAAAGCAGGGATTAGCTCCTTCCCATTCGCGAACACCGAAAGCACCTGCTAAAATAAACATAGGGTCATAGCCCGTGGTCACTTGGGAAAGAAAGGAGCTGTGAAAAAGGGGCCAAAGGCATCGAGTCTAGTTGCCGAAAGGATCATCATGATCTCCATGCACCATTTGATCCGACCTCGGTCCTAGTTTTCGCTTGGAGTAAATGAAGGAGAGAAAGGGTGGTTGAAACCTCTCCTCATTCATTAAATGCGAAGAATGGAGGGTCTGGAAAGCGGACTGCTCGAGAGGGTCCTGTGTACCTATTTTTCCATAGAAGCCATGCCGAGTTCTCGACTAGCCGGAGGAGGTCTGCACACGCTAGCTCAACATTTATTGGCTCAGCTACTCCTCCCCTGCAAAGGCCATGCAAAGTTAAGGAGACGTATGAAGAAGGGCTTCTGCCTGAATATTGATTGAAGAGACGCTACGCCTTGGAGGGTGAGTGCGCCTCTGTTGGGAAAATATTCCCAAGTATATAGACTCATTTTTTGCATTTTTGAAGGGATCGATGGTAGAGTGAAGGTCCCGATTGTAAAGTTTTAACAGATATCCTAGATCGGGTTATGCATATGTATGTAAGATTTATTCTTTAATTTTAGACAGTCTTTCTTTTCCCGTCTATGTTTTCATCTTATACTAAGAGAGTTCGTTATCGACTGATTCGCACGAATTATGGCAATTATGTTGTGATAAAGGATTTATTGTGGCATTATTGTTTTCTCTGGTTTTCTTCATTTGAGCGTAAGAATATCTTGCATTTAGACATCTTCTTCCACAGTCTTTTAGGAACCTGATGTTTATGACATACCTTTGCATCTCTCTGATACAAGTCTTCCCCCTACTCACCCTTACTACAACTCATTGTCTGAATTTATCTAAGACCTCACTCGCCCATGCATGCCTAGCCTAGTTTCGGAGTTGGAACCACATCGTTTGAGTTAACCTCCATTTGATCACCCCATTAAGAAAATTGTGACATAAACTGATGGGCATCGGGCTCTGCTCCTGTTGCAATCTAGGGGTGACTTCTGACGTTAACATTTCTGGTGCCATTGCTGGGGACAAAGTTGAAGATTTTCCCTGGGTAGAATGACATTGAGCCTCTAATTCTGAAGGTGCATCAGACATCAGAGCCCTTAAAGATTGCTACTGTGCACCTAGCAACTCCACTGTGGCAACTCCATTGTTTCCACATCACTGTTTCAGCTGTGACTACTATTAGCACACCTGAAAGCTGACCCTAAGGAGCTTTCTCGAGAAGGTTTCAACATCTTCTTTCTCAGCTTGAGAACCTTCCTGGCGTAATGACAACGTTAAGATCTAGCCTTTGATGGTGAACAAGGACCAGGCATATTTGAAGCTGTGAATCTTTCACCTGGCGACTCCATGATTCGAGGATCGATTGGTGACTCCACTGGTACGATATGGAGAAAATTATGGCTCAAAAGTTTTCTTTCTGTGACTTTTCCCAGATAGTTGGGTTTCCTAATGCACTTCCTGATAGAGACCCATGGGAAGATTTCCTCCCTCAATTTCATGCAACAATTTGGGAGGAACCAGCTGAGCATTTACTGGACTTCCATGAGGCTATTCACCGACACCATATCACGCATGAGGATGTCTGGATTAAGCTCTTCAGGTATTCATTGAATGGAGCTGCTCTTGAGTGGTGTCGATCTCTTCCCGCTGCGAGCATCCGCTCTTTAACAGGTTTTCATACATCTTTCAATTCATTTTGTAAAGACTACTATCCATCTGATTGTTTGTTTGAAAACTGTTATGAGGAGTTTTCTTCGCTTCGTGAAGCCTCTGCTGGCCCTAAAGACCAGGTCCATGATGAAGCTTTTACTGTGGAGGAAAACATTTTCCAGGAAAATATGGAGGTGTTGAATGATATTAATTGTGTTAGCCCTAGAACGGAAGCATATGACATCATATCAGATGCCTCTATTCTTTTAGATGTCCATAACAATCAACATGTCTCTTGTGGGAATTGTGAGTTTATAGAGAAAATGTGGTCCATGGTAGATGACTCACTTAGATATCGAGTTGAGGCAGATGTTCTTAGCTGCCCTGCTTATGACGACGAAGACCTCCCCGTTTTTAAAGAAGAGATGGTTGTGGAGGAGGATTTTTCTCTTTTCCTTCAAGGGGTTTCTCATGATATATTCTTACCTGGGATTAAAGAGAAAAAGATTATGTATGAGCAGCCAGAACCAGCAAGTCCCACTATCCCTAAAACAAATTTTTTTTATGGGATCACTGTTCTGGAGGAGGATCATATCAATTAAGGACACCCCCTTTTTGATGTATATTATAGTGATGATGAGCAGCAATCTTATCCTACATTTGATCACTATAAAAATACCGAAGATCCATTCAGCAAGCAGAACCACCCCATGGTCCCTATTTATGATGAATATGAATCTGACCCGGGGGAGAGCCAAGAAGAGGAAAAGGAACCAAAGCAACAACTGAGCACATATTTCATTCCAGAGCCAGTCAGTGGGCAGCTACTGCCTGAGATCAGTGAGCCTACATCAGTTGTCCACTCACCTGTACTTATCAAAGATATTCAACCACATGTGAGCAACTCTGTAGCAGAGGAGGCTACCTGTCACCAATTTTCTGAAATTTTCCACTCATTCTATGATCTTGTCAGCGAGTACATGGAGTGGCATGTCCTTTATGCCTTGGAGCCACCCTATTCCATATCAACTTCAGCCTGTGAGGATAATTTGAAGAGTGTAGCCGTTCTGCTGTCACGGTTACACCATCTGCTGGTGATCATCAACAAAAGGAAGGAGCTTCTATCCAAGAAGCTGCTTGAATGGCTATGGTGGAAGTTTTCTTTCACCTAGCCCATGTAAAATATTTTATTAGCATTAGGACTGTATATAAATAAGCTCCTCTGAGCATGTAGCTTTATTTTGTTACTTTTATTTTTCGACCTGTATTTTCAACAGCGGGATGTTTTGAGCATGACTCCATAGCCCAACAACAAGGCACTGAAACTACAAAATGAGTTCTTAGAGCATCACAAGGATGACTCTATCCCCCATGGAGCCTAATGTTAGCGAAATTTCTTATATAGGGGTATTATCCTCTTTGATGTTAGGCCTCTAGTGTAAATGCATAGAAGTGGGGTTTGAAAGCCGGTCGGATGTGTTTTATTCAAGGGCCGCAGCCATAAGTGCCAAGCACAACTCATAGAAGAAGTCCATTTCGGGATAAAAATCAAGCGAGCAAGCAGTCTGATTTCAATGACAAGTATCAATTGATGAAGCAGATCGACGGTCATTGGGTTTTTAGGGCTGCCAAGTTGCCCAGGATTTAGCACGAAGGGTAGCGCCCATAGTTCATGGAAATTTTGGGTCATCCGATCCAATAGGGACAGGTGGCGGCCAGTTGGCATATCGGAGATCAGTGTTTCGAGAGACAAGGAGCCTCCCATTCTTTATAGCTGAAATCGTCGATCGGTAAAATGCCGAAAGCACCTTTGGAGCTGAGCCCCTAGTCTTAGCACCAGGTCACGTCAAGAGAACCTATGGATGAAGTGGGCCCCCTTTTAAATAGCGCATGCTACCTCATCCGTTTATCTTAAGGACATGCGGCACACATCTATGCCATGTCGGCATTCAGGAATTCGAGGAGTAAGTGCTCCTCGTCATTTCACCTCTCGAAACCTCGAATCCTAAAGTGCTGAAAGCACCCAGAGTCGGGCCCATGGTATTATGGAGCAGCCTCAGCCATCCATCCAAAGGGGACACCTAGCGGCCAATTGAGCCATCTCAGTGTTTCGTCCATCGCAACCCCAAACCACAAGGAGCATCTCCTTCATATTCTCGATGCACGAGGTGCCAGGAGCGTCCATGACTCAGACGCACAATATCATCGAGTGAGTTTCAGGACCATCAGATCTGAGAGGGATGCGTGGCACCAGATTAAGCCGTCTCGGCATTTCTCTCATCGCAATTTCAAAAAAGCAGGGATTAGCTCCTTCCCATTCGTGAACATCGAAAGCGCCTGTTGAAATAAACATAGGGTCATAGCCCATGGTCACTTGGGAAAGAAAGGAGCCGTGCAAAAGGGGCCAAAGGCATCAAGTCTAGTTGCCGAAAGGATCATCGTGATCTCCATGTGCCATTTTATCTGACCTCGGTCCTGGTTTTCACTTGGAGTAAATTAAGGTGAGAAAGGGTGGTTGAAACCTCTCCTTATTCATTAAATGTGAAGAATGGAGGGTCTGGCAAGCAGACTACTCGAGAGGGTCCTATGTACCCATTTTTTCAGAGAAGCCATGCCGAGTTCTCAACTAGCCGGAGGAGGTCTGCACACGCTAGCTCATCATTTACTGGCTTAGCTACTCCTCCCCTGCAAAGGCCATGTGAAGTTAAGGAGATGTCTAACGAAGGACTTCTACCCGAAGATTGATTGAAGAGATGCTACGCCTTGGAGGTCGAGCGCGCCTCTGTTGGGAAAATCTGCCCAAGTATATAGACTCATTTTTTGCATTTTTGAAGGGATCGATGGTAGAGCGAAGCTCCCGATTGTAAAGTTTTAACAGATATCCTAGCTCTGGTTATGCATCTATATGTAAGATTTCTTGTTTAATTTCAGACAGTCTTTCTTTTCCCGTCTTTGTTTTCATCTTATACTAAGGGAGTTCATGATCGACTAATTCGCACGAATTATGGCAATTATGTTGTGATAAAGGATTTATTGTGGCACTATTGTTTTCTCTGATTTTCTGCGTTTGAGCATAAGAAGATCTTGCGTTTAGACGTCTTCATCCACAGTCTGTTAGGAACCTGATGTTTATGACAGACCTTTGCATCTCTCTGATACAAGTCTTCCCCCTACTCACCCTTACTACAACTCACTATCTAAAGTTATCTAAGACCTTACTCACCCATGCATGCCTAGCCTAGTTTCGAATTTGGAACCACATCGTTTGATTTAACCTCCATTTGATCACCCCATTAAGAAAATCGTGACATAAACTGATGGGCGTCAGGCTCTTCTCCTGTTGCAATCTAGGGGTGACTTCCGACACTAACACCTCCAATCTTTCCCTGACGGTATGTCGAAGAACTTAGATTAGTGAGTCTTACACTCCTATTTTACTCCTACCTAAGCCGTTGAATATCTTGAAGTTTTTTCTTGATCTATGAAGTCCTCATCTCCAGCCACAAGCATTGATTCTTCTTGAAGATGCATATTGTATTATATTCGAATATCATCACTTGATTTTGAGATGTTGATCCGTTGCGTATTTCTCACGGATACACTTTATATAGAATTTTTTATGACATGGATCTTCAATGTACTTGATTGACATCCATGATTAGTTCATCCTAAGCATGGGTATTCCCACCTCAGAGATATTATTATTGTTTTTCATATGGAGACCTCCCGAACTTTGGTCCCAAGCTCACTCGACTCCATACCTTTCCAATGGTAAATATACTTCAATGTACTTCAGCCATCAATTACTCTTATGATCTCACACATTAGGGGGCATCTTTTATAGCCCTAAAATGACCTATATATGCATACATGGCATTGGCCTTTCTACTTGCACAATTTTCCAAACTACTATAGAGGATCTCTCTTTAAAAAACCATTTTTTGGAGCATGTACGTGCCTTGTTGCACTATTTCCCACATACATACACTAGTTGCATACTAGACAACCCATGTACATATTCTAGCTGCATACTAAACAACTTTTGTTTACCTCCAAAAGTTGAAAAAAATAAAAAAATTGCAAGGAATTCAACGGAGTTTGTGGGATATCGAGGGTTTCCCAACCAATTCACCCACTGTAGCATGTCCCCAAACCGAATAACTATCATTTTTTCATATAAAAGGAGGTCTTGGGGTACCATTCCCACATCAAGCATTAGAACAAAGAAGCTCTACCAAAATACCTCCCCCCTCTTATTCCAAATATTGCAGCCCTTTCTGAGATTTAACCTCAATATTCCCTCTCTAGCCCTTTCTCCTATACAATCCCTTCCCTTTCCCTAAAGTGATCATTTGATTGTGAGAGAAGGCTTTGGGATGATGCACTTGGAGAAAAATTAAGAGGAGCTCAGACCTGGTTCACAGAGCGTCAGTTGCTGAAGGTTGTAACTTTTAATCTTCATACTAAATAAAATAATCATTTTCTTGTCCCAAATATTATGTGTTTATGATTTTCATTTGATTAATGCATAATGGTTTATATATAGCCCTAATATTGATGAGTAGAGATGCAATATTTGTAGCATTGTTTGTCTAAGTGTTCTTGCAGGTTATCTTTGGGAGGATACCATTAGCTTGGAAAGAAAAAAAGACAGAGGAGGTCTACATCGAACGTTAGGACCAGAGTTACTACTTCTGACCTACTTTCCTATCTCTTTTTGTTCATCTGTTTATAGTGTGTGTGGTAGTTTAGAATAGGATTATTTTTTAAGGGAGATCGTAGCTTTGCCTGTACTTTGACCCTGGTATAGTAATAGGGGTATTTTCCCCACAAGAAACTAACAATCTCATAGAATTTATAGATGATGGAGGCTCTAACTCAGAGATCAGATTGGAGGGGAAATCAAGAGATCAATAAGATCCATGAAATAAGTTGTGGAAATAACCTAAGAAAGAGTAGTTGAGTTCGAGTGTCATTAACCCTTCATAATCCTTATTCAATATGGAAGAGAAAGTGGAAATAAATCCATACCAAGGTGAGATCAATGAATTAAAACCAAATCATTGGTTTCAACAACTAGAATTTTATTTTAGCAGTCACCATATAGATGAAGAGAAAAATATTTCATTTTTTAGATTGAAGTTAGAGGGCCATGCTTTAATCTAGTGGGAAATCTAGACAAAAACACTTAGGCTAGATGGTGATCCTCCAATGACTAGGTGGGAGGACTTAAAAACCATAATCAAGTCCCAATTCTATCATATCGAGTATGTAGAGGGCCAATGGATTCAATGGAACTACTTTAGGCAGAGGCAATGAAAGAGTGTACAAGAGTACACTACTCAGTTTAGAAACATGTCCATCATGATGGGTATCTCTCCCAATAAACCAGATGTACTCCGACAGTATTTGGGGGGTTTACAAAATCATATATGAAACCAGGTGATTCTCTTAAAGCCAATAATAGTGGATGAGGCATGTGTACATGCACAATACCTGGAAAACATAGGCCAAAAGAAGGGGCAACCAAGTGGTTCTATGCAGAAAGAGTACCAGGGAACTTCCAAGGAGGGGAAGAAGAATTGGAAATGGGGAAAAGATAAGAAGACAAACACCAGTACAAACCAGTGTAAAGATCCCAACAATCCTTGTAATCATTGCAACATTGATGGCCACACTGAGTAAAAGTGTTGAAAACTACATCGAGAGCTGGACTGGAAGAACCACATGAAAGATGGAAAGGAAACGAACCTTCTAGCCACATATTTGAGCAATCATGTTGAAAGTATACTTGATGTGGATGAAAATATTGTCTGCACATCTATGTAGAAGGAGGTGAATTTGATTAGCCTTCATTACCGGGAAGAGAAGGAGATGACCAGGCTCTTCCAGATCACAATTCAGGTCAAGGATCCCAAGATAGATCATTTGTTGGACTTTGGTTCATAGGCTAATCTCATAGTAGCATATCTAGTCAGTAAGATTTTATTGGAGGTTCACGATCATCCTATCCCCTATACATTAGGTTGGGTAAACAAGGATGCAAATATCATAGTAAGAAAGCAGTGCAATATTACTTTTTCTATAAGTGTTGATTTTATAGATGAAGCAGAATTGGACATAGTACCACTGGATGTATGCAGAGTAGTGTTTAGAAGCCTCTAAATGCATATGTGGGATGTTATACTCATGAAAAGAGCCAACTAGTACCACCTCATCAAGGAAAATAAATAATTGATCATCAACCCACACAAAGGAAAGTAAAACAATTCACTAGTAAGTGCCAATCAAGATAAGAAATTGATCAGTTCCAACAATAAATACATTTTACTTTTCCTAAGGGAAAATTGATCTAGTGAAGAGTCGTTAAAAGTAAAGACATCCCTAAAAGGGTGTACTAAAGAGAAAAAACATTAATTGGAGGATTTTCTAAAGGCATAGAGGGGAGTGTTCCATGAACCTAAAGGGATACCACCTAAGAGGGAAGTGGAGCATGAAATCGAATTATTTTGAGACTTCCCCTTATCGAATATAGGGTTGTATAGACAGTGTGTTCTGGAAGAAATTGAAGTAAAGAAGTAGTTGTAGTATATTTTGGAGCAGGGTGTGATTCGGCCAAGTACCTCACCTTGTGGGTCACCCATCATAATTATGCCCAAGAAATATGAGACTTGGAGAATGTGTATGGATTATAAGGAATTAAAATATATTACGCTAAAGAATCAATACCTTATACCCAAGATTTATGATCTATTGGACTAGCTACAACATGCCAAGTACTTCACTAAGTTGGTTTTGAAATTAGGACATCACGAGGTATGAATCAAAGAAGAAGATGCATGGAAGAATACGTTCAAGACAAGGCAAGGTTTGTATAAGTGGTTGGTTATGCCATTCAATTTATGCAATGCACCAACTACATTTATGAGACTAATGAATGATGTTTTACGCCCTTATATAGATTCATTTATTATTGTATATTTTGATGATATATTGGTTTATAGTGCTACTTGGGAGAAGCACATATTGCATCTTATGTAGGTGTTAAAGACCCTAAAGAAGAACAAGATGGTATCCAATCTCAAGAAATGAAACTTTGTTCAACTATATTTGGTGTATCTATTGTATGTGATTGGTGGAGGTGAACTCAAGATAGATCCTGCCAAGATTGAGGCCATCATGAAATGTCTAGTTCCTACAAATTACACAAAAGTTATGAGCTTTGTTGGGGAAACAAAGTACTTGCAGAAGTTCATAGCTTCATTTTCAACAGTAGCTTTCACCACTCCATGCAATAATAGCATACATTAAGAGTTTCCATTGGGGGAAGTGTAACATCCCCACTATAATACCCATTTTAATTAATGCTTAATGTATATATAATGTGTGGCTATGTCCAAACAATGGATATGTGAATTGTATTTGTGAATTTTAATAATAAAATGTGATGCCAACTACCGGGGGACATGGAAAGAGATGGGGATGAATTAATCCACAAGAGAGGGGAGGTTCTATGAGAATATCTAAGAGGGGTCTAAGGGGGAGTTAACCATGTCTATTAATTGAACCCACATTCCTGAATTTTATTATCATTATGTATTAAACTTCTTATTTTCCCTTGAGTACATAAGAAGCAAATCATTGAATACATGTAAGAGGGTGAGTGTGAGAAGTCACATCCCATTATTATTCGGAGCATGGGGGATGAGTACAATCAACTTAGGGAAGTGTGAGTCAATAAAGTAATCCAAAGAGAGGAAATCCATATGGGAAGTTACTACAATTTTAAACGGTCATGTTTTTGGCATGAAGAACAAGCAGAGAGGATAAAATAAGAGCTTGCAGATGGAAAAAACATGGAGGGAGAATTTTAGAGCATGTTGGAGCGTATTTGGAGCAGAACATTGAAGAGCCAGGTTGTTAGACCTAAATATTGAACTCATGTATGAGTTGCACTGCAACAAGAAGTGGTTATTGTTATTTTCATAAGAAAATTCATTGTTACATATTTTGATCTGTAACAAATTTGGGGGAAAATAGAGAGAAAAATTAGATTGAAATCCCAAAACTCATGAGAAAATTCAAGTGTAAATTCCTTATCATTGTTGAAGATATGGTACGAGGAATCAATATGGAGAGTTGCAGAGTTAAAATTCAACTTGGAAGGTCGAAAATTGTGTTTTAATTACCATTGTAGATTTGGTTGAAGTTTGGTGAATTGATGATCGAGACCATGTTTGATTTTAAGATCAAAGACCTAGATTCATTGTAATAGATTTAAAAACTTATAAGGTTTTTTATAGTTATCAAGGTCGAGAAGATCAATGGCCGAGATTCATTTTTGGTAGTTGGGAAAATGACATAGATCGACGGTGTGGATTCATTTTTGGTTGTTGGGAGGTTGGATCATATCAATGGTCAAGATCATTTTGAACAGGAGATTGATGATCCAAATTCATCTGGGATTTGGTCAAAAATTTCTAAGTGTTGGAGTTAGCCAAGAGAATTAACTGATGGTTGATGGTCGAGTCGAATAATTTGGTGAAGTGTTTTGTTCACCAATAGAGATCAACAATAAACAATGGTTAGGTCGACCATTTAATCAAGGTGTTCTCTCAAAAAGATGAATCACCATTCCCTCATGGTCATGATTAGGTTGAGCAATTTTTCGAGGTGTTGGTTAATATAAGAGAAGTTGTTGATCGTCAATGAAGGAAAGAGGGTGGTGTTGTGTCATGCCACATCAACATCCACATATCATGCCATGCCAACCAAAATTCCATGTTAAAGTCTAAGTTTAATGCCACATCAAATAAGAAATGGTCGATGGTCGATATTTGGGTCAGTCGAATTGGAGAAGTGTTTTTGTATGCCAACATGAATGGTCGATGGTTGATGATAGAGTCAGTCAAAATGATAAAGTGTTTCATCCACTAATGAAAATAATTGATGTTCGATGGGATATGGTCAAGTTGACCATTTTAGTAATGTATTTCAAATTGGTCTCCAAAGGGAAGGGACGATGGTCGATGACTGGGTCGAAAATTTTGGAAAAGTGTTGCATGCATCGAAAGGAAAATTCCAATTGTCAATAGGTTTCATATTAATGACTAAGATTTCAATCAATTTTGAGATCAACGGTGCATATGAAAGGGTGTTGGCCCTCGACCAAGTTTTGAGGAAACTTTGGTCATTTTTTGCCCACTTTTGGACTTCAACACGTTGGTCAAAGAAGGAGCACCCAGGTGGAGCTAAGAGCATGGATCTCACCAATTTTGAGGGTTAAGTGGACCCAGTAAAAGGTCCTATAGGGTTTTTGTAATAGGTTTATGGGATGTCATCCCATGGGATTTTCCCATGTTTAGGCCTTATTGTAAGGGTGTGTAAAAGTATAAATAAAGAAGAATGTATTGTAGAAGTAGCTATTGAAAGAGAAGTGAATGTAGTTATGTGTGAACTGAGTTTATTTATGCAAGGGACTGTATGCACGTTAAGGCTTTGTACTCAATAGAAAGTTGGATATGTGCCTTGACCTAGTTCTGGATGGAGGATCTAGTGCTTAGTGCATAGATATCTTGTTTGGTGTGGATTTCGACTCTGTGGCCTAGTGCACAAGAGTAACTGAATGTAAGATATTGGTGAATAATAAAGAGGCGAAGTGGTTGGTGGACGTAGCCCTACACTGGGGTGAACCACGTATATCTGGTGTCACATGGTTTTCTTTGTGCTGTGTTATTTCTGTTGTGAATCTGTTTAATGTTTGATTATGATGTATAATAGGTAGATATTTGTTACTTAAGTGCTATTACTTGTGTTGATGAATGCTATATTTAATATATGATGCTAAGTGATAAGTGTTTAAGGTGCATAATATTTTATTGTTACTATGCTATATCTATCTCAGATTATGTTCTGCAATGTTAATAGGGTTAATAAACTAATGTATGTCACTTCCTAAGCATTAACAGAATATTTTGCGAAGTGTTATTATCACAGATCTGTGTCCCACCTTGGTTACAGACACCTGCATCTTGTAACCCCCCCTGCTTCTACCTCGGGTGAGACTTCGCCTGCTTTGCAGGTGTTGCTAAAAGGGTCAACATTCACGGTTTTGTTGGTGCGTTGTTAAGCGTTGAACCCTGGGTCTACCCCTATGCCAACAAATGGTTATGTTGTTGAGACCTAAAACTGTGATTGCTGGGAACTAAAGTAAAGAAAAAGAGAATCTTTGTGCATAGATATGTTGCTGAAGTGCGCAATACTCTACTTGAATTGTGAATATTTGTGCCAAGAGAGTTAGTTGATCTGAAGAAAAGAGGTAAGATCCTAAAGAAGCAAGCTTTGTGCTTTGGTAAGAGAAAGATAAGTGATTTTTTTTTTTGAAAGCATGAATTTAAGTATGTCTAATAGATTATGTCCTAGTCTGAAGGCTAGGGAACAGTTGAAAGAAAGAGTTGATTTGAGTAAAATTAATGGAAATTAAGAAATATATGTTATTCTTATGCATAGAAAGAGTTTTTGGACTAATAAGTGGATGCAGGAACCTAGAAATATTTTTTGGAGATTGCAGGTACAACACTACGATCCTAGGGGAAGTGCGCAAATAGAAAAGGTTGGGGAACATTTACAAGAAAAAGAGGATTAACATTATGTTATAATTGCAGAAGGTCGGGACATATTGCTAAGGAATGTCCTGAGGTAGGCCCTATTTTTCTTTGTTGTAAATTTATTGGTCATGAGGTTGAGGATTGTCCAAGGATTATTGCTAAAGTTGAAGGAATGAACATGAGACAAGAAAACTATGAAGAAATTCAAGAGACTAAGGGCATGTTAGAAAGTAATAAAGAGAAATAATCAGAGGAAGTTTAGATTACATTATTACAATTGAATGAAATGATGGATGTTCATAAGGATGTCAATTTACTAGAAATTCTGAAAGCAAAACAATGCATAAGTACAAGAATAGAAGACTTCGACATAGATTGTGTCTTGGATGAAGAAATACAAGTGAATTCTATGACATAAGAAACCTAGGAAATTTTGGGAAAGCCTATTGTGATACCTTCGTTGGGAAGGATAGGCTGGTTTAAGGGAAAGATGATAACCTTATGCGGAAGAGTTACTAATGTACCTATTATTGTTCATGGAACACCGACTGAAGACGAATTTGAAGTCATTAGGTTTGTTGGGGACAATGCCCCTTTCACACTATTGTTAGGTAATGTTAGCACTCTGTAAATTTCCTAGAGATGGACGTCAGAAGAAATATACAAAGGTAACTTTATCCAACCTCTTTTGAAGCTGGGATCTAGCCCTTCCAACTTTAGAGAGGGATCTCTCTATATGATTTAGCTATTTTTCAAATTTTAAATATTAGGCTAGGTAAATAAATAGGTCGATTTTTTTTGTCGTAGTGTTTTGTCACGTTGGTTGAGACAGTCTACACATCCATTGGGCTATGGGGTCTGTGTCTTGAATAAATATGAAATCTAGACCAGAAACACAAAGGAAAACTTTCGCAGGGTGAGATAATATAATCACTGGATTCTTCAAGAGTAAAGATGAGGAACAACAGAAAAGATGAGAAAGATAATTTCAACAAAGAAGCAGTTAAGAATTTCTTTATTGAAAACACCAGAAGATAAAACACTAAAACCTTTCGAGTCAGAAATAGGGTATACGAGATAAATCTTGCAATGCTCGTTACTTCTAAAGATTAGATTCAGAAAACCATATGATAACAAAGCGAGAATAACTTTCAAATTAGAGAGAAAAACATCACCAGTGAATACATGCAAGAATCCTGTAAAAGTGTCTCCTTTTTATTAATGGAAGATCTCTTTAAAAATATTACAGTCTGATAGCGTCAGGGTGTGAAGATCAACAACCCTCAATACTTCGAAAGGTGAAGTATTTATAACTCAAATTACAAATGATCCTGTCATTAATGACCAGGACATGCTAAAACTATTTTTAGCCTAACTAATTTAACAAATTGCATAAATCTAGGAACTGCTTGATGATGTGGTGTAACTGCACGTTGATTTCTGGGTGGACCGTTGATGAAGCCTCTGCACGACCTCATCTAATTGGACAAATGACTGGACTGGGACAACTCATCTTCTAATCGATCACATCACAGAGTTCCTCCCATCAAAGATGACTGGGCATGTTGACCTTGAGTAGCCTTCGATACACTTCGTCCATTTCTGTGTACTTGGCGAAGGTAGGTTTGGTGGCGAAGATGTATCGAATCTCGTGTTGGATGTTGATGTCCCACTGAAGTGCATCTAGAAATGATTTTCCAGTGATGTTGCCTTGAATCCATGCAAACTTTGAACTGTCCTTAGCCACATCAGCCAATCTCTTCTTGTAATCTGGGAGTTTCATCAATTTATCATTGATTACCTTCAGACCAGGAAGGCCTTTCTTCTGTAGATCCTCAATCTTGCTAAAGAATCTTAGTACCCCTAGGTCCATGGTCTGAACCTTTTCTTCCAGCTGAAGCATTAATCCTCTCTTGGTCAAAACTCTTTTGACCTCAAGGATGGTCTCTATTTTGTCTTCAACTTTTAGCTCTTCCCTGGTCTTAGAATTGAGGAACTTGATGATCTCGTTCGCCTGTGTTGGCATCTCCCCCAGTTCCGACCTGATCTTCTCAATGGTCTGTTTGTTTCTCTGTACCACCTCATTATGCTCAAACATTATCTGTATCATGGGCCATATCTTGCTAATGGACTTAGTGATGTCTGTCCATACACTTTCTTTAACCTCGGCCAAAGTCTTTCCTGCCACTGTCTGCTTCCAGAGCTGTTGTAACTCCTGCTTGAGCTGATCGGTCACCTGCCTTTCCTTGGAGAGGCTCTTCTGGAAGGAAGATTTGAGTTCCTTAAGGTTCTCAATCTCCTTTTTTAGCCTGCTGATCTCTGTTTCCTGCAGGTTCATATTTTCCATAGACTTAGCCAGGTCAACTGTCTTCTCTAGGGATGTCAATGGAGTAGCAGATGGGACTTCTGTCACTGATGTTGTACTCACTCTCAAAATTGGAATGGAACTTAATGGAATGACTTCCATCAACTTCAGTTGCTCTTTCTCTTTTACTAGATTCTCCATCTCAGCTTCGATTTCTTTTAGCTACGCATTCTGCTCCATGAGTAGATTGAGCATTTTATCTTTCTCTCCTTCTTTCTCTGCTATCTCCTTCGCCTGTGAATCCTCTGTGGGTGGGAGCTTCAATTGTTTCCTCAAGGATGCTATGTTAGCATTCTTCTTCTTTATCATTTCCTCAGCTTCTTTCATGTTTGAAGGATCGTAACCGATCTTGAGGACCAGCTCCTCCAAAGTTTTTATCCTATTTTCCTTTGCAAAGGAAGATATCTTCTCCAACTTGAGTTGTGTTTGAACATTGTTCAGGGACACTTGCAGTTTGGATGTAGAAGTGGAAGCATGTGCCAATGTGTAAAAGACCATTTCCCCTGTCTGCTTGTGCAGATCCATGTGATCAGCTGGATGCACGTCCTTCATGTAGAATTCAAAAGTGGCCCTCTTGTAGTCACTGATCACCTTTGGATCTGGTACCTATGGCTGGAGGAATGCCATATGCATTTTACCCTTCTCGGTGTCGAATGCCGATAGCAACCTATGTTGCGCAGTTGAAATCTACTTCCAGAACTAGGCGCAAGTACTGCTGGTCAGGGTCTGGTTCCTTTTCTTGATCAGCTCATACTTTTTGAAGATACTCAGCTTCGATCCCACCTTGCCTGGCTGGGTGGTCAATGGAGAATTTGTAGATTTTCCCGGCACTGCTGAGGTTATGAACTTATGGAGGCTCGAACCGAAGGGTGGCCTATCAACCTTGGTCATTGCTGTAGACGGGGCTTCGTTTTCTTTGGTCACGCCAAGAACTGGCATAGTCTTAGGCCTCTTAGTATGTAGCTATAACTCTTCGGACGATACCTCCATGACAGGCAGAGATAAATCTTGCCGAGGCCTTTTCTCCTTCGGGACCTGTGGTGTGGCTATTTGAGATACAGTGGCCGGGGGATCTTCCTATTGTACTTCGACCAATGTGTTAGGCTCCTAGGCTATCTGATTTGCGAACTTCTCAACTTCAAGCCTGGACTCATGGACATATGGGATGTTTTTGTTCTTAACCCTCATCTCTAAGATGATCCCACATGGATCGTAATGCCATGGGAAGCTCATGAAGAACTTCATTTCTCGCAGTGACATGTCTACTTCTTCCCCAGTGCCACGATTGTTGCAAATGAAGGAGCCAATCTGCCCCTTGATTCTAAGCTGCTTCTTTTTCTTGAGTGACACAAAATGGATATCATCGGAATTTATTATCTGCCTTATGTATTCCAAAGAAAAAATTCTGACAGGAAGATACTTGGGCAGCTTATAGGGTGCCAACTCGCACCCGTATACTTTGATCTCGATGTAATCTTGATACAAATACCAGTCCCCCGTCTTTGTGTTAGCTGAGAGATGCAGGATCCTTTGAACTTCATCGTTTATCCGAGGCTCGGGTCTGCCACCTAGCATACTTACCACAGGGTGGTAGAACTGATCAATGAACTCCTTGAAGCTGAACTATGTGGAGTTGTGCTTGAGAAAGGAGGTCCATGTTGTCACTACCTGGGGTCTACCATCTCCATCCATCTTCTGCATGAAAAACATGAATTTGTCTGCTTGGAAGAAAACGAACAAGTATGCCAATATGGATGAGTATCTGAACATGCCTTCTATGGAAAAATTCATGAACTGTTCATGAATATTGTCTGCAAGAAAAGTGTTGAAATCGAACTGGGTGGTGGGATTTTCATTGGTAGAGAAGATGGATAGAAAACCCTGAATGGGTTCATCTACCCACTGATTGGAATAGTACCCTAACAAAGCACAAAGGGATGAGATGATCTGGTTTCCTTTAGTCGAGAACATGGAGGAAGGGTAAGGAGGATTTGTGGAGGGGAATTGAGCATATGGGGGAAGGAAGAGCTCGAATATTTGAGCTCTTTGAGGGAAAGTCATTTTCTGGTATAATTCTATGAGAATTTCTAGGTTGAAGGGTGATGCAGAGTCGACTCGGGGGATTTGCATCATCTGGTCAATAGATTCGGGTGTAATAAGGAAAAGAATCTATCCTAACGAGGAGATGATGGCTCTTTTCTCGGGAATGTAGTGAGCTTGGCACTTGATGGCAAACTATGGAAAAGGATGAATTTGAGGGAAGATGTAAAGGGGTAAATTGGACTCCCAGAGTCTTATTTCATCGCTATGGTCCAGGAAAACTTCCTTGAGCCATGACTGAAGGTTTGCGAAATCAAAATCGCACTTTGTATCTGCGATTAATCGGTCTTTGTCGACCAGGGGGATCTTGTCAAGGTCAATAGGAGGTGGGAGAAACGAATTCTCCTCTCCTTCTACTTGTTTGGACTTTGGCACCATTTATGCAATCAGTACCTGCAAGACAAACAACGTTAGTGGGGGCGACTGACTGTGGATGAGGGCAACTGAGTGTAACGGAGGATTCAACGGTGTAAAAAACTCTCTGGTGCGATGAGTGGTAAATGGTGAGAAAAGGGAGAATGATGGTAGTTTTGAGTAAACGGGTGTCCATTGGGCGCAGGAGACAGGTAAGCTAGATAACGGATAGGTTATCCAGTAATAAATGGCCAACGGATCATTTGGGATGTGAGATGGAAGGTGACGGTAACTGAGGGAATACAAACAAGTGACGTGGCGACGATTGATTGGGATGAAAGTCATGGTGATGGGGCTTGCCACGAGGGACTAAGGGGAAAAGACTTACATAAGGTTATGGGACGTGACCCTTTTTAGAAAGGTGGACAGTGATGTCAAGATGTGACGAATGTATGTCAGATCGTAGGCGGTGATGGAACTCGGGACCATTAAATTGACACCACGTATAACAAGGGGCCCGCCAGAGGGAAGATTCCATTTCAGACCCCCCCCCTTTGGTTAAAAGAAGATCAGTCGGGGGCGTCTGAAAAACATTTTGAGCCATTGATTTGAGTGCTTGTTTCATGGCCGCAGATCTTTGCACATTTTTTATCACTCATTCCAGACCCCCCCCCCCCTCCATTAA
>ML779786.1:200871-242789 GCA_009831015.1 Picea engelmannii
CCCCCCCCCCCCCCCCCTCTGTTAAAGATAGAACAGTCGGGGGGGTCTGGAAAGACCTGCCCACCGTATATCTGAGCGTGATCATATGGACCATTGATACGTGATCAGAGCATAATTGAGTGTGTGGAAACATACATGCACCTAGGAAACTTAGGATAAGTGCTTTTTCACGGGTTTTCTTCAAGACTTTCATGTCAACACCACCAAGGGTTAGTCAAACAACATTTTAGGTAACCAAATCATGGTGCAACATTGATCATCAAACTGGTTCTTATTGAAATGAAGCAACAAAGAAACTAGCCTATATTCTAACCTAGCTTCCTATGACAATTAACCCAGATTAGACTATTGGGTTAAGAATTTACTCTACCCTAGGGCTATCTGACCAAGATTGAACAGTCTGGCTAGATTTATTCACTAATCTAACGTAGACACTTTGGCTAAGATTAAATTGTTTAGCCAAATTCATTCACTACCCTATCAACATCAATTTAAAAAGAACTTGGCCATGCTTGAAAGGTATGGACCAAGTTACTATTATTGCATGGGGATTTTATTGAATTATTTTATGCCCTCTTTTCTTTTCTTTTTCTTTTTCTTTTCTTTCTTTTTCTTTTCTTTTCTTTTCTTTTTTCTCTTTCTTTTCTTTTTCAAATTATTTGCAAAAATGAAAAATCATTTGTCAACAAAAAATACTAGAGACAAATAATATCCCAATCACTAATTGATCCTATAATGTATAGGGTGATAACAACGCCTCCACCTGGGGATGGTACTTTCCCTGTGAAGTGCCAAGAATCCTGGTTCCTGTCATTCTAAATTTTTTTGCCTCATAGCCTTTGTTGATTGATTGGTTTTATTCTCATAAATTGGAAGAACAGTGGTCAACGTCTTAGGGCCTTCTCTTTGGGATTCAACCAACTGACTAATGTTATTCACTCAGAAAATGCAGGTAAAAATAAAAAATGGTATGTATAGTGGTGAGTGAAACTCAAGTCTCTACTGAAGTGGCACATAATGCTTCAGCATTCTACCATTTACAGGTCCTCCTAGCAGATCTGTCCCATCAGCTTTGTTTAGCAAGAAAGCGTTGTTTCCCCTAAATGCTTGAATCATGTATGGTCCTCTCCACAGACTGTCAAATTTTCCATGCTTTCCCTTGTCTTCATTTCTGGCGTCCCATCTCAGCACCAAATCTACTAGCTCAAAATCATCTTCCTTGGTTCTTTTGTCAAAGATCTTCTTGATGTTTTCTTGGATTACCTGAGTCTTGTTGAAAACGTCTTCCCTAGACTGCTGCAACTAGATCATCTAGTTGATCCTTCTCTGTGAGTCATTTGGCTTGGTTTGTACCTCTTGAAGCAACTTCATGACAGGGACTCCTAAAGAAGTGGGGAAAACTGCTTCTGTGCCATAGACCAGCTGGTATGGTGACATACCAATTGACCTTTTGGTGGTTAGTCTATTAGCCCACAAGGCAAACACCAACTTGTTATGCCACGATTTCTTGTTTTCCTGTAATGTCTTCTTTATGATGTTCACCAAGGTTTTGTTTGAATATTCCGCCAACCCATTCCCCTAAGGGTAGTAAGCAGTGGAATGTCCCAAACCAATGTGATACTGGTTGTAGAAATCTATGAGTTTCTTCGACCAAAAAGCAACTGCATTATTAGTTATAATCTTTCTAGGACATCCAAAGTGAGACAAGATATTATTTTCAAGGAATTTGATAATAACAGAGTCAGTGGCTTGCCTGCTTGGTACTGCTTCGATCCATTTGGTAAAATAATCGGTGGCAGTGAGAATCCACCTGTGCTGGCCTGAAGAAGGGGGGTGTATTTCTTCAATGAAGTCCAATCCCCATTGTTGGAATGGGGCTTCAACTGAGATCAGTTTCAGAGGCAGAGGGAGGAGTTTCCTTTTTCCTTCAAATAGATGATATTGATGACATGCCGTCACTGTATGATGTACATTAGCGAATAGGATGGGCCAATAGAAACCAGCTCTGAGGATTTTGTTGGTTGTGACTTTCCAGTTCAGATGGCCACCACATTCTCCTGCATGAAATTCTTGTAACACTTTTTCATCTTCATCTTTCAATAAACAATTTAATAGAATACCTCCAGGATCTTTCTAGTACAGATTGCCTTCTAGAATACAAAATTTTAAGGCTTTCAACTTTAAAAATCTAGCTTTAGTCTTAGTCAAACCAGGGGGAGCTTGTAAATTTTGTAAAACGAATATAAGGTCTGCATACCATGGAGAGTTGAGAAATACCTCTCTCACGCTTGGAGTCACCATCTCACCCTGTTCATCTACTATAGCTAAAAAATTGATGTCAAGAGCATGAAAATTAGATTCAGCCATTAATTTAGCAAGGCCTTGACCTTTAATTAGTTTCATAGGCTTAATCTCTATGTTGTATTCTAAAATGACAGAAATCCATTTTCCTCTTCTTCCATCTGGATTGTCCTGGGTCAAAATGTCTTTTACTACCGCATTTGGAACATATGCTATGGTGTGGGAATAGAGAATGTAGACCCTAAAATCTTTTATAGCTTTTACCAAGGCAAAAGCTTGTTTCTCCATTATCTTGTAATTCAGAGCAACATCTCTTAACGCTTTACTAAAGAAATCTATGGGCTATTCATACCCTTCATTGTTCTTTTGTAGTAATACCACTTCTATAGTATGTTTGTAAGTGAAAGAAAAAAGATAGAAACCCTTAGTAAAATTGGGGTTGATCAGGACAGGGGCCTCTATGAGTGCTCGTTTGACTTGTTCGAAAGTCTTTCTGGACGTAAAGTCCCATTTTATTTTCACATCCTTTTTTAGCATATTTGTAATGTTTCTGAGGAGATCTTCCAGATTGGGAATGAATCTACATAGAAAGTTTATTCTCCTGATAAAAGACTGTAATTCTTTGATGTTTCTTGGGTGTTCTAATTTTTGTATGGCCTCGATTCTGCTAGGGTCTATTTTGATTATGTCCTTGGATATGATGTGTCCTAGCAGTTTTCCTTCCTCTAGTCTAAAAAGGATCTTCTTAGGATTTAAATAAATCCCAAACCTTCTACATTTCTCGAAAACTCATCTGAGGTGTCACAGGTGTTCGTCATCAGATCGAGAAAACACATTTACATCATCCAAATAGACGACAATAAACTTACCCGATTCTTCCACAAAAACAATATCCATCGCTCTCTAGAAAGTGGCTCCAGCGTTCATCAAACCAAAAGGCATTTTCACATACATGAAAGTGCCCCATGGTGTGGTGAAAGCGGTTTTGTCTTGGTCATCTGGGTGAACTAGGACCTGATTATAACCCGAGAACTCGTCTAGCAAAGAGATTCGACTGGATCCGACCACCCTTTGTAGGATGCGGTCCATTTTGGACAAGGGGTAATTATCCTTTAGGGAGACCTTATTCAGATTTCAGAAATCTATGCAAAGTCTAATTTCCCCAAATTTCTTACGCGTAGGGACCAAATTAGAGACCCATTTGGAAAAACGCAACGGGACTATGATTTTGGCATCGTACATTTTTTTGATTTCCTTTTTCTATCAGAGGGAGTAACTTGGGATTTATCCTCCTAAGTTTCTATCTGAACGGTTTTTGGTCTTCTTTTATTGGAATCCTGTGTTGTATGATGTTGGTATCATAAGCTTTTAAATCCTCATAACCCCAGGCAAAGACATCGGAATATTCTTTGAACAACTCAATGTATTTGAGTTTTTTCTCAGGGGGTAACGATTTAGACATTTTGACCATCCTGGGTTTCTCTGCGGTCCCTATATTACAGTCCTCTACCTCTTGTCCATTGGCTTCAATTTTTGGTTTTTTGGCTACGTCGTTAAAATCAAACAATTCCTCTAAAGGAACTAGGCCCCTAGGAAAAACATTACTTTTCAAATGTAAAATATCAGCATCCATTTCATCATCACCTAATTCTCCTGAATCTACGCTATTTACACTAGCAATTTCAAAATCAGATCTATTTACATTTTCGTCCTCATTCTGTAAATCTATATTTGTACATTCAAAATCATTTTTACACTGCAAAAATTCCTCGATTTGATCATCATTACCAAACACTTGCCAGTACCTGATATTGTCAGGAATGGTTGGTCTGTATTTCACCTCAACAGTGTATGGGCAAGTCGATCGAAAAGGAATCTTACATGTGGTTGCTGACATAGCCAATCCGTCCGCCAGAATGTTTTGTCCCCTCGTCATTACCTGCAAGTCAACTTCAGTGAAACATCTAAAGTCATCAAGAACAACATTCCTATAAGCTCTAAGACGTGGTTGTTTCGCAACGTACTCACCTTTGATTTGCTTAATTATCAACTCAGAATCACCTCTTACCATAATCTGTTTAGCACCAACTCTTTTCAAAAGCTTCAGACCGAGCATCAAGGCTTCATACTCGGCGATATTGTTAGTGCATTGGAAATTTAATTTGTAAGAATGGTTTTCTGAATACCTGTTTTTATGATTATGCAGCCAGACTCCCGCTCCAGCTCCTTCTTTGCTTATTGCTCCATCAAAATCCATGCTCCAGAAATCTGCCGGTAGCTCTTCAATTATCACATTTTTCTTCCTTGCTACCTCATTGGTTTCTTGGCCTTCATCCTGACTAGATGTATCTTCTCCCAGCTAAGTATATTGTTCTCCCATGTCACCATCATTGTACAAGATAAAAGAATCCAGATCGGAATGCACGGAGTAAAGAGGATAGTTGTGTGGTTTTTCTTGGCTATTGACCATGTATTTCATCAATGTTTCTCTGTATAGCCTTCTTTGTTGCCCAAAAACTGGGATAGTGGCATAGGACATATCTAGTTGTAGGGTACCTCTCAACTTGGCCCCCCAAGACCGGGATAGCAACATTCCATACTTCAGGGGGATGTCTGCAACTACCACATCCATTACCATGCTCTTTGCAGGAATCTGAACCAAGGTGATACATAGTTCCTTGATCAAACCAATACATCTAACTTTACTGGAGTCAAATGAGTGTAAATCCTTGTAAGGTCTAGTGACCTCCAGTCCCAATTTTTCCATCACTGCTTTAGGCATCAGATTGTGGGAAGCACCTGAATCCAGCATAGTGTTATGCAAGATCAGGTCATGTATGCTTAAACTGATGTAAAAAGGAGTGACATCACCATTATCATCTCGGCCATCTACTTCAGGTCCGAACAGAAGTTCAGGTTGATCATCCGTAAGGTTCACGATATCTGAATGATTTGTTGATCCAATGGTTAAGGCTTTTGTGCCTATGTCAGGTTCAATGGTTAGTGATTTAATCACCTGTGAGTGATAAATGTATTTGTTCATCAACTCAGAAAGTGGAATGGGAAGTTTTACTTTGGCTAGTTCCCCCTCAAGGCTGAAAGGTGTAGGAGCTCTACCTTGGCTCATCAATTCTGGTTTGTCCACCATACTCTTCTGGCCAAAAGTATTTGGTGGATTAGTAGGTGAGACCTTGGGCTATGACGATATTTTCAGAATAGTAAGGATTTTCTTCACGTTAACTTCAGTAGTGCTCTTTTCAGGAATCTTCTCGGCAGATGGCTCAGAGGCCTTCTTGGTTTCGGTCACCTTCTTCGTTTCAATCGTCCTTTTTGGGGAACTCCCTTCTGTCTTTTTACTCCGCAGATTATACTACCGATGTATCTCCAAAATGGAATTTTTCAAATGCCTGTTGTTCTACATCTTCAGCTTCTTGACTTACTTTTGTTTGATTGAGAAGAAAAAGTTCTTGTTCTTCTTGGGTGAGGAAAATAGCTTCGTTATCGTGAATGCCCATGAGATTTATGTGAGTATCCTATAGTTCCTCAATCACTTCCTCCCCTTCATCAGCATAATTTTCTTGTAGGGGAGGTCTGATCTGCTGATCTGGACCTCTCTTCTCTCTCTAATCCCTTGGATCTCTCTATCTGATTTGAGGAGGGTTTCTCCTGAAGTTAGGATTCCAAACCTGAGGAGCGGGTGGGTTATCTCTTGGAGGATTTATTTCTGACACAATAAGTCTTTCCATCATTCTTTCCATTTCTCTAGCCAAAGAATCCAATTTGGAATCTGAGGTTGATGTGGAAGGTTCCTCTTTAATTGTGACTCTCCTCTCTGACCTCTGACGTGCCCTTTTTTCCAACAAATTGGCTTCCACACTTATTGCACTTTTCTACATGTCTTCCATGGTGGTAGAATTTCTTTCCCTTATTTGCTATGGCATATCAGCATCAAAACCATTAGGGAATTTTATCAATGCCAAACCCTGTGGAGGCTTGATTTCAGTTGGGATTGTGTTGTACAGGTTATTGAAACGAGTGCAGTAATCTTGTACTATCTCACCTTGATTTCTTCTAATATTTTCATATTCTGACAAGATTTGGAGAGGGTTTTTCTTTACCTCCCATCTGTCTAGAAAACTCCTTTGGAATGCAGTAAGGTCAAGGATTGAAGCGACACGCAAACCTTTGTACCATTTTTTAATGTCACCTATCAAAATTTGGGCAAACAGTCTCATTTGAACGTCTACCTCATCTACTTCATGCAGATCATAATAATCATTCATTTTATCAACGTGTTGTTGGGTGTTTAAAGGTCCAGTTGCATCGAACTGTGGAAGTCTCATTTGATAGTCTTAGGGCATGGCATGAAGAGGCACAGCCAGCACCAAGGGAGCATATCTAGCTGCCATGATGTGTGGAGGAGGTGGGATAACAGGCTGGATGATAGGCAAGGTAGTGACTGAATATGAGGATGAGGAGGGACTAGATAGAACTGAGGGAGTGGTTTGTGGTTTAGCAGTGGGAGACAGAACTTCAGGGGTTCGGGGTTGCAAAACAGTTGGGTTGAAAATGATTCCAGTCACAAAACTATTGGACCGTGTTCTAACCAGGTTTTGTTTGGAAAAGGTGTCAGAGTCAGGGTTTTGAAAGGGTTCCCCTAAGAAGGAAAGGTACTTATGCAAGGGAGTATGACTCACTGAGCCTTTAGCTATGGTATTTTTCTTGAGCAATTGTTCCAGGTTATCTGTCACTATCGCAGGATCTGGGTCTGGATGAGATCGAGTATAAACTTTCTTGGGAGCAAGATTTCTTTTTGATTTATATATATATATATATATATATATATATATATTAGTTTGTGAGTACTAAAATAATATGTACAAATTTTAATCAACCTCTAAACATTACTTTCTTCTCAAAGTTGCAATATTTCAAGAACAAACTTCAATATCTCAGGAATAAAATTTCTTCTAGGGAAAGAAAATGTGAAGTTATAAATTTTATATGTTCGTTCCCCAATGGAGTCGCCACTATGTTAGCACTCTGTGAATTTCCTAGAGGTTGATGACAGAAGAAATCTACAAATGTAACTTTATCCAACTGCTTTTGAAGCTGGGATCTAGCCCTTACAACTTCAGAGAGGGATCTCTCTATATGATTTAGCTATTTTTCAAATTTTAAATATTAGGCTAGGTAAATAAATAGGTATGTTTTTGTTGTCATAGTGTTTTGTCGCATTGGTTGAGACAGTCTACACATCCATTGGGCTATGGGGTCTGTGTCTTGAATAAAGATGAAATCTAGACCAGAAATGCAAAGGAAAACTTTCGCAGGGCGAGATAATATAATCACTGGATTCTTCGAGAGTAAAGATGAGGAACAACAAAAAAGATGAGAAAGATAATTTCAACAAAGAAGCACTTAAGAATTTCTTTATTGAGAATACCAGAAGATAAAACACTAAAATATTTCGAGTCAGAAATAGGGTATACGAGATAAATCCTGCAACGTTCGTTACTTCTAAAGATTAGATTCAGAAAACCATATGATAACAAAGCGAGAATAACTTTCAACTTAGAGAGAAAAACATCACTAGTGAATACACGCAAGAATCCTGTAAAAGTGTCTCATTTTTATTAATGGAAGATCTCTTCAAAAATATTACAGTTTGATAGCGTCAGGGTGTGAAGATCAAAAACCCTCAATACTTCGAAAGTGAAGTATTTATAACTCAAATTACAAATGATCATGTCATTAATGACCAGGACATGCTAAATCTATTTTTAGCCTAACTAACTTAACAAATTACATAAATCTAGGAACTTCTTGATGATGTGGTGTAACTGCACGTTGATTTATGGGTGGACCGTTGATGAAGCCTCTGCAAGACCTCATCTGACTGGACGAATGACTAGACTGGGACAACTTATCTGTTGATTGATCAGATCATAGAGTTCCTCCCATCAAAGATGACTGGGCACGTTGACTTTGAGTAGCCTTCGATACACTTCGTCCATTTCTGTGTACTTGGCGAAGGTAGGTTTGGTGGTGAAGATGTATCGAATCTTGTGTTGGATGTTGATGTCCCACTAAGTACATCTAGAAATGCTTTGCCAGTGATGTTGCCTTGAATCCCTACAAACTTTGAACTGTCCTTAGCCACATCATCCAATCTCTTCTTGTAATCTGGGAGTGTCATCAATTTAACATTGATTACCTTCAGACCAGGAAGGCCTTTCTTCTGTAGAACCTCAATCTTGCTAAAGAATATTAGTACCCCTAGGTCCATGGTATGAAACTTTTCTTCCAGCTGAAGCATTAATCCTCTCTTGGTCAAAACTCTTTTGACCTCAAGGATGGTCTCTGTTTTGTCTTCAATTTTTATCTCTTCCCTGGTCTTAGAATTGAGGAACTTGATGATCTCGTCTGCCTGTGTTTGCATCTCTCCCAGTTCCGACCTGATCTTCTCGATGGCCTGTTTGCTTCTCTGTACCAACTCATTCTGCTCAAACATTATCTTTATCATGGGCCATATCTTGTTCATGGACTTAGTGATGTCTGTCCATACACTTTCATTAACCTCGGTCAAAGTCCTTCCTACCACTATCTACTTCTGGAGCTGTTGTAACTCCTGCTTGAGCTGATCGATCACCTGCTTTTCCTTGGATAGGCTAGTCTGGAAGGAAGATTTGAGTTCCTGAAGGTTCTCAATCTCCTTTTTTAACCTGTTGATCTTTGTTTCCTGTAGGTTCATCTTTTCCATAGACTTAGCCAGGTCAGTTGTCTTCTCCAGGGATGTCAATGGAGTAGCAGATGGGACTTCTATCACTGATGTTGTACTCACTCCTGAAATTGGAATGGCACTCAATGGAAAGACTTCCATCAGCTTCAGCTGCTCTTTCTCTTTTACTAGCTTCTCCATCTCAGCTTCCATTTCTTTTAGCTACGCATTATGCTCCATGAGTAGCTTGAGCATTTCATCTTTCTCTCCTTCTTTCTCTGCTATCTCCTTCGCCTGCGAATCCTCTGTGGGCGGGAGCTTCAGTTGTTCCCTCAAGGATGCTATGTCAACATTCTTCTTCTTTATCATTTCCTTAGCTGCTTTCATGTTTGAAGGATCATAACCGATCGTGAGGACCAGCTCCTCAAAAGTTTTGATCCTGTTTTCCTTTGCAAAGGAAGATATCTTCTCCAACTTGAGTTGTGTTTGAACATTGTTCAGGGACACTTGTAGTTTGGATGCAGAAGTGGAAGCATGCGCCAACGTGTAAAAGACCATTTCCCCTGTCTGCTTGTGCAAATCCATGTGATCGGCCGGATGCACGTCCTTCATCTGGAATTCGAAGGTGGCCCTCTTGTAGTCAGTGATCACCCTTGGATCTGGTACCTGTGCCTGGAGGAATGCCATATTCATTCTTCCCTTCTTGGTTTCGAATGATGATAGCAACCTATGTTGCGCAGTTGACGTCTGCTTCTAGAACTGGGCACAAGTACTGCTGGTCAGGGTCTGGTTCCTTTTCTTGATCAGCTCATACTTTTCGAAGATACTCAGCTTCAGTCCCACCTTGCCTAGCTGGGTGGTCAATGGAGAATCTGTAGATTTTCCCAGCACTGTTGAGGTTATGACCTTATGTAGGCTCGAACCGAAGGGTGGCCTATCAACCTTGGTCACTGTTGTAGACGGGGATTCTTTTTCTCCGATCGCACCAGGAACTAGCATAGTCTTAGGCCTCTTAGTATGCAGCTAGAACACTTCGGACGATACCTCCGTGACAGGTAGAGATAAATCTTGTCGAGGCCTTTTCTCCTTCGAGACCTGTGGCATGGTTGTTTGAGATATAGTGGCCGGGGGATCCTGCTATTGTACTTTGACCAATGTGTTAGGCTCCCAGGCTGTCTGATTTGTGAACTTCTCAACTTCAAGCCTGTACTCATGGACATATGGGATGTTTTTTTTCTTAACCCTCATCTCTGAGATGATCCCACATGGATCGTAATGCCATGGGAAGCTCATGAAGAACTTCATTTCCCGTAGTATCCTGTCTGCTTCTTCCCCAACGCCACGATTGTTGCAGATGAAGGAGCCAATCTGCCCCTTGATTCTAAGTTGTTGATTTTTCTTGAGTGACACAAAATGGATATCATCGAAATTTATTATCTGCCTTATGTATTTCAAAGAAAAAATTCTGACAGGAAGATACTTGGTCAGCTTATAGGGTGCCAACTCGCACCCGTATACTTTGATCTCAGTGTAATCTTGATACAAATACCAGTCCCCTATCTTTGTGTTATCTGAGAGATGCAGGATCCTTTAAACTTCATCGTTTATCCGAGGCTCAGGTCTACCACCTAGCATACTTACCACAGGGTGGTAGAACTGATCAATGAACTCCTTGAAGCTGAACTCTGTGGAGTTGTTCTTGAGCAAGGAGGTCAATGTTGTCACTGCCTGGGGTCTACCATCTCCATCCATCTTCTGCATGGAAAACATGAATTTTTCCGCTTGGAAGAAAACGAACAAGTATGCCAATATGGACGAGTATTTGAACATGCCTTTCGTGGAGAAATTCATGAATTGTTCATGAATATTGTCCTCAAGAAAAGTGCTTAAATCGAACTGGGTGGTGGGATTTTCATTGGTAGAAAATATGGATAGAAAACCCAGAATGGGTTCATCTACCCACTGATTGGAATAGTACCCTAAAAAAGCACAAAGGGATGAGATGATCTGGTTTCCTTTAGTCGAGAACATGGAGGAAGGGTAAGGAGGATTTGTGGAGGGGAATTGAGTGGATGGGGGAAGGAAGAGCTCGAATATTTGATCTCTTTGAGGGAAAGTCATTTTCTTGTATAATTCTATGAGAATTTCCAGATTGAAGGGTGATGCAGAGTCGACTCGGAGGATTTGCATCATCTGGTCAATAGATTCAGGTGCAATAAGGAAAAGAATCTCTCCTGACAAGGAGATGATGACTCTTTGCTCGGGAATGTAGTGAGCTTGGCACTTGAGGGAAAACTCTGGAAAATGATTAATTTGAGGGAAGAGGTAAAGGGGTAAATTGGACTCCCAGAGTCTGATTTCATCATTCTGGTCCAGGAAGACTTCCTTGAGCCACGACTGAAGGTCTGTGAAATCAAAATCACACTTTGTATCTACGATTAATCAGTCTTTGTCGACCAGGGGGATCCTGTCAAGGACGACAGGAGGTGGGAGAAACGAATTCTCCTCTCCTTCTGCTTGTTTGGACTTTGGCACCATTTTTGCAATCAGTACCTGCAAGACAAACAATGTTAGTGGGGGCGACTAACTTTGGATGAGGGAAATTGATTGTAACAGAGGAGTCAACGGTGTAAAAAACTCTCTGGTGCGATGAGTGGTAAATGGTGAGAAAAGGGAGACGGAGGGTAGTTTTGAGTAAACGGGTGTCCGTTGGGCATGGGAGGTAGGTCAGCTAGATAACGGATAGGTTATCCAGTAATAAATGGCCAATGGATCATTTGGGATGTAAGATGGCAGGTGATGGTAACTGAGGGAATACGGACAAGTGACGTGGCGGTGATTGATTGGGATGAAAGTCATGGTGATGGGGCTTGCCGCGAGCGACTGAGGGGAAAAGACTGACATAATTTTATGGGACACGACCCTTTTCAGAAAGGTGGATAGTGACGTCAAGATGTGATGAATGTATGTCATACCATACATGGTGATGGAACTTGAGACCATTAAATTGATGCCACGTATAACGAGGGGCTCGCCAGAGGGAAGATTCCATTCTGGACCCCCCACCTTTGGTTAAAAGCAGATCAGTCGGGGGGGGGTCCAAAAAACATTTTGAGCCATTGATCTAAGCACTTGTTTCATGGATGTAGATCTTTGCACGCTTTTTATCACTCATTCCAGACCCCCCCCCCTCCATTAAAGGCAGAATGGATGGGGGGGTCCGGAATCCAATGTTGATCGTAGATCCGCGCACTTGATCCTGAGTCATCCAGATGCACGTGGATCTTATCAGCGATTCCAGACCCCCCCCCCCCTCCATTAAAGATAGAACAGTCGGGGGGGGTCCGGAAAGACCTGTCCACCATAGATCTGAGCGTGATCATCTGGACCATTGATACGTGATCAGAGCATAATTGAGGGTACGAAAACATACATGTGCCTAGGAAACTTAGGATAAGTTCTTTTTCACAGGTTTTCTTCAAGACTTTCATGTCAACACCACCAAGGGTTAGTCAAACAACATTTTAGGTAACCAAATCATGGTGCAACATTGATCATCAAACTGGTTCTTATTGAAATGAAACAACAAAGCAACTAGCCTATATTCTAACCTATCTTCCTATGATAATTAACCCAGATTAGACTATTGGGTTAAGAATTTACTCTACCCTGGGGCTATCTGACCAAGATTAAATAGTCTGGCCAGATTTATTCACCAATCTAACCTAGACACTTTGGCTAAGATTAAACTGTTTAGCCAAATTCATTCACTACCCTATCAACATCAATTTAAAAAGAACTTGGCCATGCTTAAAAGGTATGGACCAAGTTACTATTATTGCATGGGGCTTTTATTGAATTCTTTTATGCCCTCTTTTCTTTTCTTTTTCTTTTTCTTTTCTTTTCTTTTCTTTTTTCTCTTTCTTTTCTTTTTCTTTTTCTTTCTTTTTCAAATTATTTGCAAAAATGAAAAATCATTTGTCAACAAAAAATACTAGAAACAGATAATATCCCAGTCACCAATTGATCCTATAACGTATAAGGTGATAACAGGTAAGACTTAGATTGAGAAGGATCAGATTAGAAGGAAAGCAGAGGAAGAAGCTACAACAAAGAAAAAGAAAGAACTAAGGGATTTCATAGCTAGGAAAATAGATCGACTAATAGAAGAATGAGAGGATAAGTCGAAGCAATAGAGCAAAGCAACAATGCAGGAGGGACAAAAAGAAAGATAATTAGCTACCAATATTGAAAGAATGCAAGAAGGTTTGAAGGACCTATCTATTCAATAAAGAAGTAGTCCACTCAGGAAGTGTTAAGAAAGGAGATATTAAATTTAGACCCTTTGAGGGCACCTCAACGGTGTGAAGCCACTATGCTAGGGGAAGATAAGAATAAAAATGGAAAGAGGATTCCAAAAACAGTTAGAGAGACTCAGATAACAGGAAATAATGAAAGGAAGGTCAATAAAAAGAAAGATAAGTTGGAAAAGCTATGAGAAGATACAGAGACTAGATGGAAGACTTCAAAGATTGGAACCTCGCAGGAGGTAGGTTCGCAGGGTTTGAACCTCATTGGCACATCAGGTTCATGCAGAATTGGACTTCTCTATGGAGAAGTTATATGACTGTTGGAGGCACTTTGACCGTTATAATGACGCTCTGGAACGGTTAGAAAATGCATTTATGGGCTTATGGGCCGCTTTTTGGATGTTGAGACCGTGCCATAATGGATAGATTCACATTGATGGAAGCATTTCCTGGCTATTGGAAGATTCATCATGATGCCCTGCTTATTTAACTCATAGGTCATTGCGTCGGGACCACTTTTTTCTACCTGATTGACTAATCTAAGAAGAGAATTGTCCAAGTGTCAAGTTGTGCTATCTGAAACTAGACCACGCCTGTCCATTTGTCTACCCTGCATGTCCGTTTGTCTACCCCGCCTATCTGTTAAAATCTAGAATTAGGCGAACCTAGTGAATTGGAGAAGTTTTTCAAGGAAGTCCTTAAGAAGCTAATGGCCGACAGACCAATATCTGAAGGTGTTCAGGCGTCATTGACTAGGGGACTGTAGGCTTCCCCTTCAACTGGATGTTGTTCTAGCCCTATCAACCCCGTAACTAAAAAACGAAGTAAGAACCGTGGTGATCTGGCTAATGCAAAGAAGATCTCGTCGATCCTACCCGATTATATTCCACCTCTGGATGGTGATGTTAACCGTGACAACATTCCTCAATATTTTTAGTACTTTGTGTTCACTGTGTACATTCTGAAAGGAATTCACATAGTTAGGAATCGGTTAGGACAGATCCCATTATTGAAGAACAACGAATTCAATTTATGAGACCGGAAGAACTATGCCATGTTGGATCCTCACCGCTATCTCATAAAGACAACTAGAAAGAATCCTTGCCTCATGTCACAACCATGGATTAAAGGGTTGACACAGTCCACTGTGTTGAATGTGATGAAGATCCCACATTTTGGCCACCACCAGAAGGTTAACGCTTGCGTTAAACTCCTCCTTTCATGATATCATGGTGGATACATGTGGCTCTACAAAAGGATTATTGTGGATCTAGTGTTGATCCACTAGATCATAGGTATAAGTGTGAAGGGTCCTAACCCTCAGTATTTTTATCCAGGGAAGGCTTCAGACCATTCTGTGGTGCAACGCATTAAGGAATCTTACAGAGAAGTAGAGAAAGAAAAGTGAGGTTACAAGGTAGCCTCTATACAATATGGCGCAGTGCACCTTGCTTTCCAACTCCTAGTTGGTAAGCTCATGAGGAAGAACCGCCCCACACAAGTCACCAGGTTCGTGGTGGACCTCATAGGAAAATTTTTGGAGGGCATGTAGATGAACTGGGAAAAATACCTCATCAACGAGCTAGAGAACAATTGTTGTGAAGCCCTGGACTTGGGGTACAAATTCCATTAAAGTTGGTTGATCATTTTGATCACATTTTTCACTTGGAAAATTTATGAAGGATCCACTTTTCCAAAGATCGAACCTTCGGAGCCGTTGGCCACTCGGCTTTCCACCATGTGGTACACCAATGACATGATGAAGCAACGACACTCCAATGTTGTGTTTCATGCATACTATCAGTAGTTAAAGATCGTCATTGAATCATTCCTGCGTATGACACCACGCACCCTGCACCATTACCAAACAATAGAAAAGTTCTCCATTGATCCTCATTTCATCTACATCACTGCGCACAGAGTTGAGCACCAAGAAGAATTGTAGTCATACTACAAGTTGACAGATGAAGACATGGAGCAAATTACAAAGGAATGGCCAAAGGAATTTCTTGTATCTGTTGTTGATGTAGAATTATCTGACACTGAAACCATAGGAAGCCCCATAGTGACACAAGTTGAGCATGTTGAACAGTCCAGTGGGACGAAAAAGAAGAAAAGGCAGGATGAATTCCAGGACATAGAGAGCGATGAGGAGGACAACGCTTCTGAAGATAACGGCTTTGATTCTCCAGGAGAAGGAGAAGATAAAGTAGAAGGATAGGGAGGAGGAGATGAAGGAGAAGAGCAAGGAGGAGATAAATATACATCATCAAAAGATCCCCCTGTTGGGAAAATGACACCACAGAAGATGAAGGTTTCTCCAAAGAAACCCTTAGCAAGGAAGAAAGCGTGCACTAATAAGCCACAGTTGGAGGCCACTCTCACTGAGGAAGAAATCAGTCTGGTCCATGGTGCTATGGAGGATGATTTCGAAGACATCTTACAAAGATACATAGATAAGCAGGAGTAGTTATATGTAAGGATTGAGAAAGAATTGAAGGAAGTACATCAAGTTGTTTGCTTGGTCCACGCAGTACTTACTACTCCTTCCTCACCACAGATTGTAGAATTGGGGTACGAACCAGCCCAATTGAGAAGACTTGCGGGTGCAACAAAATCTTAGTTCCAAAGAGCACAAGAAGAGAAGGAGAAGGCTACAGAGGCCTAGAAAAAGGAGAAAGATGAAGTCTTATCAAAATTACGAGTAGTGAAGGACAATGTAGCATCCTAGGAAAGCGAGAAAGTGGAGCTTCAGGTGAAGCTTTAGGAGGAAAAATCCCAACTACAAAGGGAAAAAGAGAAATTGCTCATAGATCAGGCCATGGTCAAAGACATGGTAAGTAAATCATGTCACTTTGTGACAAGCTTGGCACAGGAGGAGCAGGAGTCGGTCAAAGCTCAAGTAGTGAAGCTTGCAGAGATCATCCAACAATTTCAGGTTAGAATAATAGAATTGGAGTCCCAAATAGTACCGAGCACCCCATAGGAGGTGCATGACCAGAGGGAGGAGACCACTAAGAACACAATAGTAAGAATAAGAGCCTTCACCTCAGAATGTAAACAGTTGAGTGATAGGAGCGTCCAAACATATGAACACCTCACCGAGAATCCAAAGCTAAGAAGGATAAAAGAACAGTTACAGGAGGTGTTGCAACCTAGGTCTACACCCCTTCCTCTCCTCTCTCTTTCCCCTATGCCTTCATCAATTTTTCACATTCTAGTTGGTTAAGTTAGTTTCCCATTTTTGATTGACTTGGTTCTTGTTGATTTCTTTCCTGTTTGAGTCTTTGCGCATTTTTGTTTCTTTTTTTCCTGAAAGGAAAAAATACATGTCATATTTGGTTCGGAATGCTTGTCATCACGTTTTCCATTGATTGAGCTCACAGCAGGTCGACCGAGCCTTTTTATATGCACAAGAAATGCCCATGGACAAACACAGCAATTCAGAGTGGTCATTTTTGGGCCCGAATTGTCAAAACGAACAGGGTAATGTTCAACAATAAAGATACAACATGTCGATCAGATCAACGTCTCTCTTCCATTGGGGGGTGTAGAATCACACAGATTTTAACATCAAGAATTATCCGAAGTCCCTAACTCCCAAAGTATTTAACACGGCTTAATTTTGAGTTAATCGGTGATAATCACTGGCTAATCACTTCGCGAGATCATCACTTCACGGGAATTTCATACTTTACGTCTCGAAACTCCTGAAGTGTCAAAGTGCAGAATTATCTGAAGTAGCCGAAGACCCAAAGACCCGAAGTGTCCAAGTAGTCGAACTCTTGAAATGTCGAAGTACCAAAGTAGCCAAAGATATTAAGTCCCAAAGAAAATTTGGATCATCCATCAGCGGGGACATGTGGCAACAGATCATTCACTTCGAAGACTTTCCTCTGGGATATTTTTCATGTTTCACATTTGAAACTCCCAAAGCCCAGAGTGTTGAAGCACGTGGAAACCATCATTTGAGACACATGGTGCAATCATCAATCATGACACCTGGCACACTCGTCAATCATGACACGTGGAACTCATTCCAGGTCATTTGATTATGACATTCACCCATTTACACATGACACATGTGACCCTTATTTCCATGACACATTAGCATCCATGACACCATATGACATCAGGCCACCCCGTCACTTTGACAATTTTCCTCCAGGATATTTTCATGCCCAACAATTGAAACTCCCGAAACCCATATTTTCGAAGAAAATATGGACTGTTCATTGGACACGATGTGTGGCGACAAATCATCCACTTCAGATATTTTCCTCTGGGATATTTTTCATGTTTCACAATCAAAACACCCAAAGCCTGAAAGTCTAAAGTGAATCTGGACCATTGATCTCAAGTCAACGAGAACTGTTGATCCTTGCAGTAGGTAAATATCACCCAGATCATAGATCATAATTGTATTGACGACCACACTTCTTTGTGGGGACATAAACTTCCCAGACATTAGTTCTCTAGAGAGGTCCCGCAATTGGAACCATGGTATTGTAGGATGGGTACGTGGTAGCATGTGGAAGATTTTGGGCCCAAAAGCGGTGTGGACAAAAACCACCCACAACAACTTCTGCAATCATGTGCTTAAATGACATAAGATCACTGCGTCACCTCCATGTCACCTCCACTCATTCAACTCACTACCCTCACTCCTCTCATCATGTGCCATCTATCCTCCACTCACGCCTATCACCCCCACTCCCCTCCACCTCATCTACATCCACATCATCCACTTTCACGTGTCCTGTCTTCCTATTGGACGCTCGCCGCCACATCTTCTTGTTCAAAATCAGTTCATCACAGTGAAAGTGAGGAGAAGGGTCAGTTACAGTCGAGATAAAGTGCACTTAGCTTCTGAAATCTATATCACATATAGAGAACATGGAGATCATACCATATTTGGCACGACTAATTCTAGAACGTTTTAGCAAGCTCCCTCTTCCTCAAGCAGAGATCTTCTCATGCAGCCAGTTGTCTCCAGTGGCCTCAAACAGCTTGCAGGATGCCATTACTCAACACATGTTCTTTCTCTTTCACTCCAAGTCCTATTTTCTACCAATGCAGTCCCTCCAATGCATGCATTAGTTTCTCTCTGAGAGACAATAGTAATTTTTAGTCAATTAATTCCATCATTTTCTTAGATTAGGAAAAATAGTGGTCTTCTATGTGTGATAAGAACCACTCTTGTTGATTAAGTTCAGTGTCATATTCAAGTTAATAATCAATTTTTTATGAACAATTACCTAAATTCGGTCTCAGACCCCTAAGGACGAGAGCCCCTACAACTCTTTTAAATAGTTAACTTTTGGATATTGTAGAGGTCGGACTTTTGGGGAAAGAATAGAAATACATTAGACTAGTCGAGCTCTTTCTATGCATGGATTAAATATCTCTACCTGGTGAACATACTCTTGATGATAGTGTTTCGTTCAAATCTTTATGTTTTTTTATTCTTATCTTGAATACAATTTTTGGTTTGTACAACATACATTTCATTTCCTTTCATCTATTGTATAACTTGTTTTCACTGATATGCAACCTATCAAACAGCTAATGCTTTGGTGAATATTTTTTTTATTTGCAACCTATGGGAGTAATTGTGCTTTTGATACATGTTTAATTTCTTGAAATAATATTTTAAGTATTGAACTTCTTGCAGCAAATTATTCATTGAGTAGTTTGTTATTTCCCCCTATTTTTCTATTATTTCACTGGCTTGTCATTAGTGTACCACTAGCCAAGGAGGACATTCATCCCTATTATTATGTCAACCCAACCATCATTTGTATTGATAGAATAACCCTATGACCAACCAACACAAAAAATGAAAGAAACAATCATTCTAAACTGATAGGCAGCCTAGATTTGCCTTTTAGTAGTCAAGTGTAGACTTTAGGACCAACATCTTCTGGCGTCATTGCCAGGGAACAGAGTAAAAAAATATCTTTCCCTGGGAGAACGAAAATTGATGAGCTCTGACCTTTGATGGTGAACAAATATCAGACATAGACAGACTGCCTTCTTTCACCTGGCGACTTCACTGAGTAAAATTTAAAGAAGAAATATTGGCGCCCAAAAAGGGATTCAACAGATCCAAAGCTGAAAATAGAAAATCCAAGAAGGCTCATTATAATTCTTAGAATAACATAGTATTCTTTGATCCAGAAAGACAACTAATAAAATCCACTATATACCAGAGATATACTTCTCCCCTCAAGGGTAAAGCTGCACACAAAGATCGTACATCTAATCACAATCACCAGCAATTTGAATTTGATAGCCCTGAGAATCATGATTCCAAAGGGGCTCAGACATCTTCAAATCCTGATTCGAGTTTCGTTTCCAGTCCTGCATCCACCCTTGTATCTCCCATAAATTTGCATATCCCTATTATTCAATCCATAGTCATTAATAGGATGGATGCCATAATTGTGGCTAGGTATGCACCCCTAGTTCTTCATGTATCCTTGCGTGCCTTCCCAGCCACAGATTACATGAAATATTTACCAAGATATAATGGGGAAGGAGAATTAATTGTTGAGGAACATCCAAAAGCCTTTTATAGCTTTGCATACAACTTTAACATTGATTATGAAAATGTGTGGATGAGGTTATTTATACAGAATCTAGAGGGGGGAGTAAGAAAATGGTTCAAAGGTCTTCCCCCAGCCTCCATTGTAGATATTGAGGCACTGGATGAAACTTTCATAAAGAAATGGGGAGATAGGAGAGATTACCTCTACTACATCACTGAGTTTGGGGCTCTAAAGAGAAATAATGGTGAATCTATTTCAGATTTCACCAAGAGATTCAATAAGATGTGTGGTAGAATCCAAAATGAGATCAAACCAGCTGAAGCCTCTGCCAATATCACCTATGCAAATGAATTTGATGCAGATTTATCCCTCATCCTGAGAGAGATAATATCAACCACATTGTTTTCCATGTAGGAAGTAGCCATTGAAGTTGAATCTAATATTTTGGCATCAGACAGACTGAAGACTAGATCTAATAAAGAGAAGAAAAAGAAGAGAGATGATACCCCTACCTCCTCTAACTCAGCCACATCTGATCCCAAACTTGAGGAAATGACCAAAACCTTGAAAGATCTGATTTCTAAAATAGTTAAGCTAAAATGGGAATCCAAACAGCCAAACAGAAATTTTCAAGGGGGTGGAAACAGAAATCAAAATCAGTTCATGAGGCCTAATGATGCCCCTCCAACAATGCAGAGAGACAGAAGAAATGTTGATGATCAAAGGGTAGTAGCTCCTTTCCAAAAAAATCATATTGAGGATATGGATGCAAACAGTAATGTTGTGGATGATACTTTTGTTCTTTTCAATGAAACAAATTATTATACTAACCATTTAACACAACAAGAATATGAGGTAGCACAATTATCACATCAGTTTGATGATCAGATAGCAGGAGAGGGAGTTATTCAAAGTCAACCCAAGAAGAAATATTATTTGAGGGCAAGAGAAGGAACTTCCAAGGCCACTACCTCTTATAAAAACAAACAAGATGAAGTTCCCCCCAAGCCAAGTCTAAATAAAGGTATGCCATCTAAAGCTCAACAACTTCCTCTATCAAAATCTGTAGTCCCTGAAATAAAGAGTCTGATAGGACACCAACCTCTTTCATCCTAGAACATGAGCTGAGAAAGATCAAGATCCCTGTACCTTTGATGGAATTGTTAAAAAATGAACCTTTCAAAAAATCCATCATGAAATTTTTGCAGCCAACTCCTTCTACTATATCTTCCGATGTCATTATTCTGCAGGATGAAAACCCAGCCATTACCGTGGGCCCACACATTGAATATGGCTCTGATGCTTCTCCCCCATTCTATATATCTCTGAATTTCCATGATAAGATCCTACATAACTGCTTTATGGACTCAGGAGCCTCCCACAATGTCATGCCCAAATTTCTTATGGAAGAACTAGGTCTGGATATTACCAAGCCTTACCAAGAGCGGTACTCCTTTGATTCTAAGAAAGTAAAATGTTTGTTATTGATAAAGGATATGGTGGTTTCTCTAGCACAATTACCCATGAAGAGTGTAGTGATGGACATTGTTGTAGCATATATTCCCCCAAAGTTTGGTATTCTTTTATCCAGAAAGTGGTCTAAGAAGGTTGGAGGATCATTACAAATGGACCTCACTTATGCCACCATTCCTATGTTTGGAGGTGAACATAGGAGGCTATACTGAGAGGTGAGGTTAGCCTACATAGTTAGTGATCATCCGAACCCAATAAATCACCCAATTTATGTTGTCGAGGATGAGATTGGCTCATATGTATTTCATTTAAATGATGATGAACTTGAAATATCAGTTAGCCAATGCAACGATCAGCCACTGACAAATCAACAAAACAGAGTATGGAAGATGTATTTCGATGGTTCTTCATCAAAACAAGGATCTAGTGCAGGTATTCTCCTCATTTCCCCTTCAGAAGAAGTAATAACCATCTCTTACAAGATGGAGTTTGAAACTATTAATAATATAGCTGAATATGAAGCTTTGGTATTGGGATTGAGGGCTGCCAAAGACATGGCCATTGATTGTTTAGCAGTTTTTGGTGATTATGAGTTAGTTATAAATCAAGTGAGGAACATCTATCAGGATAAGCAATAGAGGATCAAGCAATACAGGAATGAGGTATGGGATTTGATTGATAATTTCTTTATGGAATTTAACATTTATTTCATTCCTAGAGAATAGAATCAGAAGGAAGACTCTTTGGCCTTGGTTGCCAGCACTTTTAGGCCTCCCATTGGCCCAAATATCAAATATCAGGTGGAGATAAGACATAGAACATCCATACTAAATAACGTGAAGCACTGGAAGGTCTTTAGTGATGTTATGGAGCTGTAGATATTTTTTCACACCATTGATGAATTCTCCAATATCTCAATTGATCAAGAAAGTCAAGGAGGAGAAGATGAGGAATTGGAAGATCAATAGAAATTCCATCTGTTGAAGACAATGGTTGGTCATGATATTGTGGAGCTGAAAAACAACCACATTCCAAGAGGAATAGTGCCATTGGAAAGGTTGTTTGACAGTAATTATGTTTACAAAAGGGCTGCCATTAAAAGTCAAGAAGAAGAGGTGATTGATTGCAATATTGGGGCCACTAAGAATCCCAAGATCATTATGTTGTCCAAAGCATTAGCTGCAAAACAAAAAGACAGGTATGTCAGTATCATTAAAAATTTTGTTGATACTTTTGCATGGTCCTATGAAGATTTGAAGACATTTGACACTGACATCATCCAGCATAAGATTCCCCTAAAGACTGGCTCCAAACCATTCAGGCAGTAGATTTGACAATTTAATCCCATGTTAATGTCCATAATTGAGAAAGAGATAAAGAGAATGTTGGATGCCAATATTATTGTACCACTAAGGTACTCAAACTGGGTGGCCAACTTAATACCTGTAAGGAAGAAAAGTGGTGAGATACGCTTGTGTGTTGACTTAAGAAATCTCAACAAGTGTTCTCTAAAGGACAATTATCCCCTCTCCAAGATGGATCATATTTTAGAGAGGGTGGTAGGTGCACACATAATTTCCTTGTTAGATGGATACTCTAGTTACAATCAGATAGCAGTTTGTGAAGAGGATAAAGAAAAAACAACATTCACCACCCCATAGGGAACATTCATGTATGACAAGATGCCCTTTGGGCTGATGAACGTAAGGGCCACTTTTCAGAGGGCTATGGGCATAGATTTTGTGGGGGAGAAATATAATTTTATGGTTATATACTTGGATGACAAAACCATTTTCTTCAATTCTGGTGATGAACATTTGCAGCACTTGGAGCAGGTTTTCAAGAAACGCAGGAGATATGGGATATCTATGAATCCTAGGAAGTCCCACTTTGCCATGTTATAAGGAAAGATCATGGGCCAAATCATATCATAAGGTGTTATAAAAATTGATCCAAAGAGGGTTTGTGCCATTCAAGTGATTGAGATCCCCATAAACAAAAACGATTTCCAGTCTTTTATTGGTAAGATAAACTTCCTCAGATGTTTTGTGCCAAATTTTGCTGAAATTTTGAAGCCTATTACTAACATGTTGAAGAAATATGTTGTGATAAAATGGTCCTTGGAGGAAAAATCATGTTTTCAAACAATCAAGCAAGTTTTATTTGAGGCCCCTTTATTGGCGAGCCCTGACTACACCAAAGGTTTCCTCATCTTCTCCTTTGCTTCAGAGGAAACCATTGTTGTTGTACTGCTGCAGAAAAATGAAGAAGGGCATGAGCAACCAATAGCATTTTTCAGTAGATCCCTCTGAGATGCTAAGATGAAGTATGATATATTAGAGAAGAAGGATTATGCATTGGTCAAAGTACTCAAATCCTTCAGGGTTTATGTGCTACAATCTAGCATAATAGCCTTTGTTCCTAGTAGCAGTGTCAAAGAGATTTTGGTGCAACCAGATAATGAGGGGAAAAGAGGAAAATGTATTGTCAAATTGTTGGAGTATGACCTACACATAAATCCCACCAAGTTGATCAAGGGACAAGGGCTGGCCAAATTGCTATCAGAATCAAAGTGTAAGGTTCTAGAATTGCATCAAATCTTCACCCAATCAGATGCAACCATCATACAACCTAGACAAGACAAATTATAGGTATTTGACAACTACTCCTCTTCATCTTGGTATAAAAACATCATCTATTTTCTACAGCATTTTGAATGTCCACCAGAATTGAAGAAGACAAAGGCCAGGTCTCTCAAATTGAAAGCCATCAAATTTTGCATCTCAAACTAGAACCTGTATTGGAGAGATCCTATTGGCATCCTGTTAAAATGCCTTGATGAAAATGAAGCCAAATAGGTCACATCAGAAATGCACCAAGGAGTATGTGGAGGACACCAGCATTGGAAGGCCACAACTCTCAAGATCCTGAGGGAAGGATACTATTGTCCCACCCTTTTCTTTGATGTTTTTGCTACTGTCAGGGCCTGCAATGAGTGCCAAATGTTTGCAGGAAAAAAAAGGTTACTATCACTGCCCCTAAAACGTGTCACTGCTGGTGGTCCATTCCAACAATGGGGGTTAGACTTCATCAAAGAGATAAATCCACCCTCCAGTGGGCAACACAAGTGGGTCCTCACTGCCACCGACTACTTCACCAAATGGATTGAGGTTGTTCCCACTAGGAATATCATTGACAAGGTGATCATCAATTTCCTGGAAACCAATATTTTTGCCAGATTTGGTTGCCCCAATAAGCTTGTAACAAAAAATGCCCAAGTGTTCAAGTCCAAATCCATGATTGACTTTTGTGGTAGTCATAACATTTCCCTGACACATTCCACACCTTATTATCCTTAGGGGAATGGTTTGGTAGAGTCATCAAATAAAACTCTCATCAGGATTATCAAAAAATTGTTGACCTATAACAAGAAATCTTGGGACTCCAAACTTAAGTGTCCTTTGTGGGCTGACAGAATAAGCACTAAAAATTCTCTAGGAACCTCACCATTCTAGCTTGTTTTTGGCATAGATGTTTTTCCCACTCATCTTGGTATACCATTCCTAAAATTGTTGCAAGATATTGAGGAACCCAATGAAATACAAAGGAGAATCTTCTAGATTATATAAGTTCGACAAAAAAGAGAAGCACTAGATCAGAGGACAGAAGCATACCAAAGCAAGATCAAATCATCCTTTGATAAGAAAACCAAGAAGGATATTTTTCAGGAAGGTGACCTAGTCTTGAGGTGGGATGCATAAAGGGATGACAAGTCCAAGCATGGTAAATTTGACAACCTCTGGTTTGGCCCTTTTAAGTTGGTTGAAGTTCTAAACAATAACACATTTATCCTGCACAACCTAGACGATATAGAGATCTTTGGAGGCCTCGTAAATGGGTGCTTCCTGAAACACTATTTTGTTTGAGGATGGGGGAAGGTCCCTCTTGTACCATATATGCTTTCATTTATTTATTTTTTTGATTAGTTAGTTATGATGAATAAATACTCCATAGCCCAACAAGGCACTAGGGTGTAGTTAAAATTTTTAATTTAGTAAAATGCATGTCTGAGGAATAGTAACAGATACACAGGGCTGAAAGACAGAAACAAAGGTAAGAGATGGAAGGTAAGAGCAGTTATTTAATCTCAAGGCACTGATCTATAGTTCTTAGCACCTCACAGGGATGATCTATCCCCAGTTGGAGCCAATGTTGCAACCTAGGCCTGCACCCCTGCCTCTCCTCTCTCTTTCCCATATGCCTTCATCAATTTTTCACATTCTGGTTAGTTAAGTTAGTTTCCCATTTTCAAGTGACTTGGTTCTTGTTGATTTCTTTCTTGTTTGAGTCATTGCACATTTTTGTTTCTGTTTTTCTTGAAAGGATAACATACATGTCGTATTTGGTTCAGAATGCTTGTCATCATGTTTTCCATTGATTGAGATCACAGCAGGTTGACCAAGCCTTTTTATATGCACAAAAAATGCCTGTGGACAAATGCAGCAATTCAGAGTGGTCATTTTCGGGCCCGAATTGTTAAAACGAACAGGGTAATGTTCAACGGTAAAGATACAACATGTCAGTTAGATCAACAACTCTCGTCCATTTGGGGGTGCAAAATCACATGGATTTTAACATCAAGAATTATCTGAAGTCCCAGACTCCTGAAGTATTTAACACGGCTTAAGTTCAAGTTAATCAGTGATAAGCACTAGCTAATCACTTTGCAACATCATCACTTCGGGAGACATTCATACTTTACATCTTGAAACTCTCAAAGTGTCGAAGTGCAGAATTAGCCAAAGTAGTCGAAGACCCAAAGACCCTAAGTGTCGAAGTATTGAAGTAGCCAAAGAGCTTAAGTCCTGAAGAAAATCTGGATCGTCCATCAGCAGGGACACGTGGAAAAATATCATTCACTTCAGATACTTTCCTCCTGGATATTTTTCATGTTTCACATTTGAAACTCCCGAAGCTCATAGTGCCGAAGCACGTGGAAACCATCATTTGAGACAAGTGGCACATTCATTAGTCATGACACATGGAACACTCGTCATTCATGACATGTGGCACTCATTCCAGGTCATTTGATTGTGAAATTTGCCCATTTCCACGTGACACATGTGACCCTTCTTTCCATGACACATTAGCAGTCGTGACACCATATGACGTTAGGACACCATGTCACTTCGATGATTTTCCTCCAGGAGATTTTCATGCCCAACATTTGAAACTCCTGAAACCTGTATTTCTGAAGAGAAATTGGATCGTTCATTGGACACGACGCGTGGCGACAGGTCATCCACTTCGGATATTTTCCTCTGGGATATTTTTCATGTTTCACATTCAAAACACCTGAAGCCTGAACGTTTGAAGTGAATCTGGGCCATTGATCTCAAGTCAACGAGAACTGTCGATCCTTGTAGCAGGTAAATATCACCTGGATTATAGATCATAATTGGATCAATGACCACACTTCATTGGGGGGACATAAAATACCCAGATGGTAATTCTCTAGAGTGGTCCCGCAATTGGAACCATAGTATTGTTGGAAGGGTACGTGGCAGTTTGTGGGCGATTGCGGGCCCAAAACTAGTGTGGACCAAAACCACCCTCAACAACTTCTGCAATCATGTGCTTAAATGAAATAAGGTCATTGTGTCACATCCACGTCACTTCCACTCATTCCACTCACTACCCTCTCTCCTCTCACCATGCACCATTTGTCCTCCACTCATGACTGTCACCCCCACTCCCCTCCACCTCATCTACGTCCATGTCATCCACCTTCATGTGTCATGTCTTCCTATTGGACGCCCACCGCCATGTCTTCTTGTTCAAAATAAGTTCATCACAGTGAAATCAAGGATAAGGGTCAGTTACAGTCAAGATAAAGTGTTCTTAGTTGTCAAAATATTTGTCATAGACAGAGAACATGGAGATCGTACCAGATTCGGCGCGACTAGTTGCAAAACGTTTCAGCATGCTCCCTCTTCCTCAAGCAGAGATCTTCTCATGCAGCCAGTTGTCTCCAATGGCCTCCAAGAGCTCATGGGCATGCCATTACTCAACACAAAGCCTTGATCTATCACTTTGAGGGCTATTTTCTGCCAATGCAATCCCTCGAGTGCATGCATCAGTTTCTGTCTCAGAGACAGTAGTAGTTTTTAGTCGATTAATTCCAGCATTTGCTTAGATTAGGAACAAGAGTGGTCTTATGTGTGTGATAAGAATCACTCTTGTTGATTAATTTCAGTGCCATAGTCAAGTTAATAATTGATTTTTTACGAACAGTTACCTAAATTAGGTCTCATTCCCCTAAGGACGAGAGACCATACAACTCTTTTAAATAGTTAACTTTTGGATATTGCAGAGGTCGGACTTTTGGGGAAAGAATAGAAATACATCAGACTGGTCGGACCCTTTCTATGCATGTATTAAATATCTCTACCTGGTGAACATACTCTTGATTATAGTGTTTCGTTCAAATCTTTATGTGTTTTTATTCTTATCTTGAATACAGTTTTTGGTTTGTGCAACGTACATTTCATTTCCTTTTAGCTATTGTATAACTTGTTTTCACTAATAAGCAACCTGTCAAACAGTTAATGCTTTGGTGAAGATTTGTTTTATTTGCAGCCTGTGGGAGTAACTGTGTTTTTGATACATGTTTAATGTATTGAAATAATATTTTAAGTATTGAACTTCTTGCAGCAGATTATTCATTGTGTAGTTTGTTTTTTCCCCATGTTTTATTATTATTTCATTGGCCTGTCATTAGTGTACCACCAGCCAAGGAGGACCTTCATTCCTATCATTCTGCCAACCCAACTATACTTTGTCTTGATAGAATAACCCTTTGACCAACCAACACAAAAAATGAAAGAAACAATCATTCTAAACTGATAGGTGGCCTAGATTTTCCCTTTAGCAGTCAGGTGCAGACTTTAGGACCAACAGGAGGCACAACAACAAGCATTTTCGATGCAGGCGCAGATGAATTTTCTCACCACAATGGAAATAATGAAGAGATCCTAGGAGCAGTACGTAGTACAACAGCAGATCACTGCCCTCTGGGGTAAGGTGATGGAAGTCACACAGAAGCTACAACTTGTGAAAGACGAATCTTGCAAGGTGTTTGAAGAGATTGATGGACATGGATCACAATTGGATCAAGTGGTTGCAGAAGTAGAGCAGTGCCTGGAAGGGCCCATTACAAAGAAGACGATCCAGGAGCTCGCTGAGTAGGAGGCTCAAGCCAAGAAGCAAGTCAAGGAAGCTCAAGTTAAGCTCGAGGCCTTCGAAGCAACATTGTCCAGACCTGAGTGACTTGGGACAAGTCCCATGTGAGTTTTGGGGACCTGTTGGCCCTCGACCAAGTTTTGAGGAAACTTTGGTCAGTTTTGGCCCACTTTTGGAATTTGACACGTTGTTCATAGAAGAAGTGCCCAAGCAGAGTTGAGAGTGTGGATCTCATCGATTTTGAGGGTTAAGTGGACCCAGTAAAGGGTCCTCTAGGGTTTTTGTAATGGGTTTATGGGATGTCGGCCCATGGGATTTTACCATGTTTAGGCCTTATTTTAAGGATGTGTAAAAGTAAAAATAAAGAAGAATGTAATGTAGAAGTAGCTAGCGAAAGAGAAGTGAATGTAGTTCTATGTGAATATAGTTTCTTTTTGCAAGGGAATGTAAGTGCGTTAAGGCTTTGTGCTTGATAGAAAGTTGGCTATGTGCCTTGACCTAATTCTAGAAGGAGGCTCTAGTGCTTAGTGTGAAAATATCTTGTCTGGTGCGGAGTTCGACTCTATGGCCTAGTGCACAGAAGTAACTAAATGTAAGAGATTGGCGAATAATAAAGAGGTGAAGCAGTTGGTGGACGTAGCCCCACACTGGGGTGAACCACGTATATCTGGTGTCACATGGTTTTCTTTGTGCTATGTTATTTATACTGTGAATCTTCTTAGTGTTTGATTATGATTTATAATAGGTATATCTTTGTTGCTTAAGTGTTATTACTTGTGTTGATGAATGCTAGATTTAATCTATGATGCTAAGTGCTAAGTGTTTAAGGTGCATAATATTTTTTTGTTACTATGTTGGATCTATCTTAGATTATGTTATGTGATGTTAATAGGGTTAATAAAATAATGTATGTCACTTCCTTAGAATTAACAGAATATTCTGTGAAGTTTTATTATCATAGATCTGTGTCCCATCTTGGTTGCAAACACCTGCGTCCTGTAACCCCCCCTGCTTCTACCTCGGGTGAGACTTCGCCTGCTTCGCAGGTGTTGCCGAAAGGGTTGGTAGTCAGGGTTTGTTTGGTTCGTTGTTAAGAATTGAACCCCAAGTATTCTCCTATACCAACAAAGGGATACTTTAATAGTAAACAATCAATTTTTCTACGAAATTTTATAGTTTTTGAAGGTCATAAACTTGCAGGGCGATTTTGAGACCCTAAACAATATTTTTAGGAGTTCTAAGTTTTGAGACTATAAGTGTCATAGGAACCACATAGAGTCTCTACAAATTAAATAAAATAACTTGGATAGATATTTCCAAAGAGATATTTCGGGTGAAGAATAGATCTCGTATGAGAAAATTATAGTCGAAACAATTAAGGTAAAATTTTGACACTAGTTTACTTCCAAAGGGCATAAATCCTTGCTCAAAAGTTCGTTTGAGGAACATGAGTAGTCTATGGAAATATTATGAACCATATAAGACATGGATAGATCCATATTTGGAATCTCGGTATGTAAAAAAGTACAAGAAGATAAAAGAGTTATTTTAACTCAAGTTGGGAAGCATGGCAATGGATGAATATGAGAAGAGGTTCTTTGAATCGTTAAAGTATGTTGACTTCATAAAGTATGAGAAGGTCAAAATACAAAGGTTTCTGAGTGGTTTACCTTCTTTCTATAGTGACAAGCTACAATATGATAACCCCAAAACTTTGGAGGAGGACATAAGGAGAGAAAACACATATTTATGAGAAAAGCAGAGAAAGGCCAGTTTTCCAAAAATCTTAGAATGACAAGATGAAGGGTAAAAAGTATCAAAGGTAGAAAGGTTTTAAGCCACCCTTTTTCAGAAACAAATCCCAAGAAAATCAGCAACATCATTCAACCCATAATGAGTACAAGACTACATATTCATTTGGGAAAAGGCCAAAGCAGTTGTTTGTACAATGTTGGCGATGTGAGGGAAATCACATATATATGGACTTCCCTCACAAAGGAGAAAGGATGAGGACTAACCACAACAGTCAGGAATATGAAATAGTTGAATACATGGGAGTAAACATGCCAAGGAGTTATGCATCCTTAGACAATAAGCAAGCAAAATATCAATCCCCCGTGATTAAAGCTGAAGGTAAGATTAATAATCATCCCATAGAAATTTTAATTTATTTTGGATCTAGCCATAGTTACATAAAATCTAACATTGTTGAAATATTTCACTTACAAAGGAGTAAGCATAAGAAATATTGGTTAGTTTAGTTAGTCGCATGGGCTAAGAGGAAATCAATGATCTAGTTAAAGAGTGTCCAATAGACATGAATGGACTTGGCACAAAGGTAGATGTGAAAATCATACTATTGGGTTCATATGATTGTCTAATTGACATGGATTGGTTAGAAAAATACCATGCTATCCTAGATTGTTACAACAATACAACCACATGCCTTGATGAAGAAGGGAAACAAGGAAAGGTTCAAGGCATTCTAAGAGTTGTAACTGTTAGAGAAATTTTAGTTATGCAATTGAAAAAGAGTTTCAGGAAGGGATATCAATTTTTTGCATCCCATATGGAATATGCATCCAAATATAAAGTGGTAAATATTGAATGCCATTCGATCTTAAGGGATTTTGAAGATGTTTTTGGAGAAATGTTTGGATTTCCACCAAAGAGAGGAATTGATTTCTCTATTGATTTGGTGCCAGGAGCTGGCCCAATGTCCAAGACACCATAAAGAATGGGAACACCATAGTTGAAGGAGTTGCAGATGCAACTTGAAAATATTTTGAAGAAGGGGTATATACGCCCAAGTGTGTCACCTTGATGTTCCCCAGTTCTGTTCGTGAAGAAGAAATATGGAACCTTAAGGTTTTGTATTGATTTTAGACGACTGAATAAGGTCACCATAAATAACAAATATCCTTTGCCAAGGATTGATGATCTGTTTAATTAGTTGAAAGGTGCAAGAATATTTTCCAAGATTGACTTGAGATCGGGTTATCATCAAGTAAGGATAAACGAAGAAGACAACAACAAGACAACATTCAGGATAAGTTATGGGTATTACGAATTCATGGTAGTACCATTTGGACTATCAAATGCTCCAGTTGTTTTTATGTGCCTAATGAATGGAGTGTTCAGGGAGTACCTTGACAAGTTTGTAATTTTGTTCCTAGATGATATAATAATCTACTCAAAGACAGAGGAGGAACATGAACAACATTTAAGAATGGTGCTAAAATTTTTATGAGAGCATAAGTTGTATGTCAAGATAAGTAAGTACATATTTTATCAAAAGAAGATTCACTACTTGGGGAATAGAATTTCTGTAGAAGGGACAAATGTTGATCCTAAGAAGATAGACTCCATTAGAGGATAGCCAATGCCAATAAATCTCACAGAGGTTCAATCATTCATGGGTCTTCTCAGTTATTACCAAATATTCATAAAGCGATTATCAAAGATTGCAAGTCTAATCACTTCTTTGCAAAAGAAGGGAGTGAAATTTTAATGGACTCCCAAGTGTGAAGAGAGATCTCAACAACTCAAAGACATCTTGAAAAGTGCACAAATATTGAAGATTGCAAATCCGGATGAATATTTTGTTATGTGCATTGATGCATGCAAGGAAGGGCTTGGTGGAATCCTCACACAAGAATATCACGCGGTATGATACAAGTCCATAAATTAAAAGAGCATGAGAGGAATCATGCCACACATGACTTAGAATTAGAAAAAAATATTCATGCTTTAAAATGTGGAGACATTACTTCATGGGGAGGAAATTTGAGCTAAGGATAGACCACTATGGTCTGAAACATTTGTTTGGATAGTCCACATTAAATTTCAAACAAACTAGATGGATTGAATTTCTAAGTGAATATGACTTTGAAATTAAGCATATAAAAGGAAAGGAAAGGAAAATCAAGTGGCTAGAGAACTTAATAGGAGAGCTAATGAAATGCATATTCCATCCATTAGCATGTACATGACTAATCTGAAAGATAAAATTATTGCAACAACAAATTTAAATCAACAATATCTAAAAATAAAAGAAACATTACAACAAGGAAATTTACAATAGAAATTTAAATATTATGAATTGCAAGAGGATGGAATACTCATGTATAGAGGAAAAATATATGTGCCAAATTCTAGTGAGCTGAAAAATACAATGTTGAGGGAAATGCACAATGTACCATATGATGTGAACCCAAGATATCACGAAATGATTATAGTTGTAAAAAGATAATATTGTTGGCTTGGGATGAAGAAAGAAGTGGCTAATTACATCGTCAAATGTCTATACTGCCACAAGGTGGAGATAAAACATAAACATCCAACAAGGATGTTACAACCATTTCCCATTCCAGAATGGAAGTGGGAAGTAGTCACATTGAATTTTATTACAAAGATACCTAGGACAGTGAAGCAACATGATTTCATCATGGTGGTGGTGGATAAATTACCTAAGGAAACACAATTATTCTTGTGAAGACAATGTACAAGAAAAAAAATATTGCGGAAATATATATGAAAGATCTTGCTAGGATACATGGAATGCCTAAGGCAATAGTTTCAGATACATATCCAAAGTTTAATTCCAATTTTTGGAAGGGTTTGTTGAAAGGTTTTTGGACAAATTTAAATCTCAGTACAACATATCACCCAGAGTCGGATGGGAAAATAGAAAAGACCAACATAATAATTGTGGACATGCTCAGAATGTATGTGATTGAAAACCCATCAAAGTGGGAGGATTATATCCACTTAGTGGAATTTCCTTACAATAATGGGTATCAAGCCTCATTAAAAATGATCCCATTTCAAGCATAGTGTGGAAGGAAGTGTAACACACCACTGAGTTGGAATAATTCGATAGACATCATTGTTATGGGACCATATTTGTTGAAGGAAATGTAAAAGTAGATGGTTGTTGATGTATTTAGCATCGGACAGGTACTTTCACATAGGATTGGTATCTATCATGTGGAATTCATCACTGGTACCTTTCAGAACCTAGAAGTTTCACTTTATGATGTAATAATTAAAGTGAATGACATTTTATGATTAAATAAGTTAAATGCACAAATTTTGGCATTAGTAACTTAAGTGAGTTTGTTAAGAACCAAATATTAATATAGCATAGAAAAACCTCAAAAAAAGTAATCAACGCCTTGAAAAAGAGATAATTTCAGATAATAAGCCTCTTTGAGGGGGAACCTCCTTTTACCCCACTTAAATGTTCAAGTACAAGATGATTCAAAATGAAAATGTCTCCTTGGTATATAGGAGACCAGGAGGTATAATTACAACTAATGGCCTAAAGATGACATAAATAAAATAACATTACTAATATAATATGCCCCGATTGAGGGGTAATGAGCCAATATTAGGGCTTAACATGCCCCTCCCCTTGAGACAAGTGTTTTCCACAACGCTTGAGTAAATCTGGATGCTTCTATATAAAAGACTCATCTTCCCAAGTGGAATCTTCAGCTGGTAGTTTCATCCATTTAATGAGATACTCTGAAATGGATCTATTCCTCAGCTAGTGAATTCTTGTGTCAGTGATGGCTTCAGGATCCAATATGATTTTTCCTTCCTCATCAAGTTCAGGAAATATAGTTTGAACTGGGATCTTGTCACCTATAACCTTCTTTAAGCATGAAACATGGAAAATTGGGTGTACTCGTGAAGATGCAGGCAGCTCCAATTTGTATGCCATAGTACCAATCTTTTGCAACACCTTATAAGGGCCATAGTACTTTGGTAATAATTTATTATCCTTCTTGGCTTGCTTGAGGGACATCTATTTTTATGGTTGTAGTCTTAAAAGCACCCAATCCCCGAATTCAAAACTTATTTCACTACGATGTTGATATGCTTGTTGTCTCATGTGATTCTGTGCCATGGTCAGGTTGTCCTTTAAGATTTGGAGAACTTGTTGTTGATTCTCGATGTGATCTTCCACTGCTTGAACCTTATATTTTTCTTTTATAGAAGAAATGATGGAAGGAGGGTGGTATCCATAAAGTGCCATAAATGGTGTCATTTTTGTTACAGTATGAAAGGAATTGTTATACCACCATTTTGCCAAGGGTGACCATTTGAACCATTGTGTTTGTTTATCAGAGACAAAGAAACGAAGGTATCCTTCTAGACATTTCTTCACTATCTCAGTTTGTCCATCAGATTGAGGATGATAGGATGAGCTATGAGCCAATTGAGTACCCAAACAAGAAAATAATTTTGTCCAAAAATGTCCAGTGAAGATGGGATCTCTGCCACTTAAAATAATCTTTGGGCTACCATGTAGCTTTTGAACTGTCTCCATGAATGCGGTGGTGACTGTACTAGCTTTGAAGGGACGAGAGAGTGCACAAAAGTGTGTGTACTTGGTAAGTCTATCAACAATCACCATGATGGCATTCTTTCCTTTAGACTTTGGTAACCCTGTGATGAAATCTATGGAAACCTCCTCCCAGCACTGACTTGGGATGGATAATGGTTGTAAAAGAACTGGGGTCTTAATTGTTTCCACCTTATTTTGTTGGAAAACCAAACATTCTACCAAAAACCTTTGAACATTAGTTTTAAGGCCATCCCAAAAAAAATCCTTCTTGAATTTATGGTAGGTTTTCAAAAATCTCGAGTGCCCTCGTACTGGAGAGGTGTGCAATTCCAATAGTACCTTTTGTTTGAGTTGGGAGTTATTACATAAATATAAGCGATCTTTGTACCAGAGTGAATCATTTTTCCATATAAATGTATATGATGCACTGGAATCCTACTGCAACCTTTGAGTGAGAGTCCACACTTTTTTGTCATTCTTCCATTCATCCCTTGCTTCTATTATCCAATTGGGTTGGATGATCAAGATAGCACAGAGAAAGGCCTCAACATTTTCATCCTTTCTTGAGAGTGCATCTGCCACAACATTTTGCTTCCCCTTTTTATAGACGATTTCAAAATCATGACCCAATATCTTGGTTACCCATTTCTTTTGTTCTTCTGAAGATAGTCCTTTCATTTCCATCATTTCCTTCTCATAAATGGGTTTGTGTAAGTCCTTTCCCTTGAGTGGTAGACTTTCAAAAGCCAGGGGCCTTCCTTCTTGCATTAGGACAACACCAATTCCATTTCCTGAGGCATCACATTCCACAATAAAGGTTTTTGTGAAGTTTGGAGTGGTCAAGACAGGAGCTTTACACATCACCTCTTTAAGTTGTTCAAAAGCTTTAGTTGCCTCTGGAGTCCATGAAAATGAATACTTCTTAGTTAGTGTCGTTAAAGGTGTTGTTATTCTTCCATAGTTCCGAACAAACTTGCGGTAGTAACCTATCAAACCCAAAAATCCTCTAAGATTCCTTAATGTTTTGGGAATTGGCCAGTCCATCATGGCCTTAATATTGTTAGGGTCTACCTTGACACCTTCATGAGATACAACATGACCCAAATACTCTACCTCTTTTACTCCAAAGAAACATTTGGATGGTTTGGCATATAGTTGTTTCTCCTTTAGTAGTTGTAGCACCTTGTCAACATGTTGCACATGATCCTCCCAAGATTTTCAATAGATTAGTATATCATCAAAAAATACTAACACAAATTTTCGAAGGAAGGGCTTGAAAATGGAATTCATCAACCCTTGGAATGTGGAAGGTGCATTTGTAAGGCCAAAAGGCATGACCAAAAATTCATAATGGCCTTCATGAGTTCGAAATGTTGTTTTTGGGATATCTTCTCCCTTCATTCTGATATGATGATACCCTAAACGAAGATCCAATTTTGTGAAATAGAGTGTTCCATGTAGTTCATCTAACAATTCATCAACGATGGGAATGGGAAACTTATCTTTAATAGTGATCTTATTGAGCTCTCTATAATCTGGACACATACGCCATGAACTATCTTTCTTGAATACCGTTACCACTGGTCCAAAGTAAGAACTTTCTCTAGGTCTAATAATTCCAGCCTCTAACATTTCTTCAACCATGCGCTCAATTTTACTCTTCTGGGCGTAAGGGTATCTATATGGCCTAATGTTAGGAGGAACACTCCCAAGAATTAGGTGAATTTCATGATCATGATTTTGAGTGGGTGGAAGACCTTCGGGAATATCATCAATTACTTTGGAATGCTTATCAATGATCCTTTGGAGATATTGAGAAATAGATGGCTTAGATGTTTGAACATCTAGTGAGCATAGTTGTGCAATAACGCCTTGATGCCCCTTTTTCAATAATTTTGTCATGCCATTAGAGCTTATCACCTTACCAGGTTTTCATGTGATACCTCTTAGCTCAATTTCTTTTCCTTCCAATGAAAATTTCATGAAAAGTTCTTGAAAATTAAAATCCATTGTTCCTAATGATTGTAACCATTGGATTCATAGTACCACATCTGCACCACCCATGGGTATATCAATCATTGGACTATTCATTACATATTCCCCCATAGTAAGATTGATCTTATTGTATTTTCCTGAGCAATTGATAGTTCCTCCATCTGCAGTCATTACTTGAAACTTTGGCGCTGGATATACAAAGCAATTGAGATCTTTGGCTAATTTATAGTGAATGAAATTATGAGTACTGCCAGAATCAATTAGGACTATTACCTTTTTTCTTTTTGATGTATCCTTCGATATTGAGGATTTGAGGAGTGCTAATTCCATCCAATGCATTACATGATATTGTGGGAGTCAACTCTTCAAATGAAATTGATTCTACGTTGTCATCTTGAGATGGTTCTTGTTCTTGTTCTTCTTCCTCTTCACAATCTATGTAGAATAATTTCTTCTCACCACACTTATGTCCCTTACTATACTTGATGTCACAATTAAAGCATAAACCTTTTTCTTTTCTTTCCTCCTATTGTTGAGGTGTCAACCTTGTAGGTTGAGGTGTTTTAGGAGAAGGAGCATTGTTCTCTCTATAGATTTTAGGATCGGTCCTTCTAGTAGTCATAGCCATATTTTTACTTTCAACATTTCTTGGCATCTTAAATGCATTCTCCAATGATTTGGGTTCCCAAAGGTGAACCTCATGTTGAATGTTAACCTTTAAAGTTCCTATGAATACATCAATCAAGTGCTCATCTGGAATATCAGTTACCTTTATATTCAATCTTTGAAAGTTCTCAATGTGCTCGATAACTGAACCCTTTTTCTTGAGATTTATCAATTGGCTACAGAAGGTATTGCTCCTTGTATCCTCATAGTGTGCTATCATTTCTTCCGTGAAAATTGTCCAAGTGACGAGTGATTTGCGAGAACAAAGCCATCGATACCATACAAATTGATTAGGTTCTAAATATAAAGAGCTAATTTGTACCTTTTGTGTATGTGGCACATTATGGAGATCAAAGAATTTCTCCATCTGAAGTATCCATGTGATTGGGTCCTTTCCATCAAACGTCCTCATATCAATCTTAGGAATGTGGTTTGTATTCAAATCAAAGTTGGAGTTTCTCCATTCTTGATTCACCTTCCTTGTGTTCTCATCATGAATTTCATGGGATACATTTTCACTTTCAGGTGTCTTATTTGTTACGAAATTTTTCAATACTTCCATAATCTCCCCTTTTAAACCATCCATCTTAGTATCCAACTTAGCTTCCATTGAATCCATTTTAGTATCCAACTTAGCTTCCATTGAATCCATATTCTTTTTTAGTTCATTTATGTCCCTACGCATTTATTCACCTTCATCAAGAGTCCAAGTAGGATTTTTTGGAGGCTTATTTGGTGTAGAAGTTCCCTTTTTTGGTGGCATGTTGGCCAAGTATCACTTTTGAACCTTGATTTTGAGGTGGTTCTTATAGACAATATTTCTTCTATTGTATCTCCCAAGTTTCATCCCTTCTAGGTATGAAACTTTATTTTATGTAGTTCTCTAATATTTCTTCTCTGCAATGCCATAGGCCTGATCAAAATTGGATGTGCCAAGTGGAATTTATGGTAACTTCCCCACAACTTGCTGATTTTTGTCCTTTCCAGGAGATCTCACTTTTATAGCGTACCTCACACAAAATGATTGATATAAAATTCTGAAACTTGCACCAGAAATAATACAAATTGTCCATGATCCAATGAAACTAGCCCCACTCAATTTGGATACTCTAGGAAGAAGTTATGATTGTTTTACCTGGAACACCTTCTTGAGACTAGTCAATAGGACTAGTCAGATACCCTATCTTACACAAGGTGTATATACAAATTTAAGATGACCCAGAAGCTAAAATTTCTACCACAGATACCTTACTAATTTTTGTAAATATCCTCCGGTGTTCAGGGTCTGAAACGTTACAAAAAAAATATTATAGCGAAAATTCCACAATGACTCAGTTCAAGATGATTCCAGAACCCTATCTTGTATAGTCTATATCTCCAAAAGTATAAGGCCTCAGGAGATGAATTTTGAAACCAACGTACCTTGATCTGTCTACTAACTATCCTCCAAGATGTTCCTTCTGAAACGTTGTATAAAAATAGTTATAGCAAAAATTCCAAGGTGTCTCGGATGTAGTAGTGAAACCCCAAGACCTTGAGCTCTGATACCATATGTTAAGAACCAAATATCAATATAGCATAGAAAAAGCTTAGAAAAAGTAATAAATGCCTTGAAAGATAGATAATTTCATATAATAAGCCTCTTCGAGGGGGAAACCTCCTTTTACCCCACTTAAATGTTCAAGTACAAGATGATTCAAAATGAAAATGTCTCCTTGGTATATATAGGAGACTAGGAGGTATAATTACAACTAATGGCCTAAAGCCAACATAAATAAAAAAACATTAATAATATAATATGCCCCAATTAAGGGGTGATGAGCCAATATTAGGGCTTAACAGAGTTGATTAATTCCTAGTCGTTAGATCTAAAGTGAAGGTGAGATTTAATATTATCCCTTGATCACTTTAGAGAATGTTGGCACGTAGTGGGTAGACCCTAGGTTCAAAGATAACATACCAAAAAAACTCTTAGACACTAGCCCTTTCAACATCACCTGCAAGTGAGTGAAGACTCACTTGAGGCATCTATAGGGGTTGTAGGAACCAAGTTTCTGCAGTGATGAGGGGAAGCAAGGAATTCAACAGGTCCTTACTAACCATCTACTCATGTGCACACTTTCCATTAGTTAGTAGTTACTTATCAAGCGGCATTATCTCAACATATAATAGTGAATTATTCATAATACTTAAGAATTTATCATCATTGCAAAGTAACATCATAACATGCAAAAACAACACATAATTACAACACATGGTTCACCCAAATTGGGCTACATCCACAACGAATGGATTCTTATATTAGTCATTCATAATCTTCTTATAGTTGCACACCGAGCTTACAAAAATATGCAACAATAATATTACACAAACCTTCCTAGCCGTTATGTTGCAGTGCAAGCCTCACTCCTCAGTCATACCTCAAAACTTCCTCTTTAACTTACGAACTCAAAATAAATTCACACACATTATCACATACTCTCTTCCACACTCTCACTACCCAAAAATACTTTACAACTTATATTTTTATAAAAGGGATAAGCATGTTACAATGTGGACAAAATGTCCCAAAATGCTAACTATTTTCTGCCTTTTGTGCGTTGACTCCCACATATGCTTCAAATTCTTTGTGCACGTTGTTGTTTAAGGGATTTTTCCCCTTTGACCTTGGGTCAAGTCATAATAGAGCAAGACTGAATTCATAAGACAGAACCAAACCCTATCTATATCAATGCATACAAGAAATAACTACTTTTTATAAGGAGAGAAAGAGAAAGAAAGAAGGGAAGGCCTCACACCTTAAATCCTTCATTCGATGTCGATCCCCACTCTCACTTCTTAAAGCACTCTTAATCTCTTCCAGAACTAGCCTGCAATAGGAAACCAAGAAAAGGATACTACAAGGTAGTTATACATTCAAATAATATATATCATGTGCATAGATTCAAATATATAGGAAATATGTTAGCATATGACATCATAATGAACCAATAAACACAAAATACGATGGGAACATAACTCTTCTATTATAAACAATGTGAGAAAGGTAGTTACAACCTATTTCAACCTTCGGTACTGGTTCAGATCCAAATTCCATGGGTTACTCCAAAGACATTCAAGCATCAACTCTACAGGGAGGCTCTTCCTTGGTTAACTCAACAAGGATAGGAACACACCCTGTAGTTATAAAGAAAAGGAATGAACACTGGAAAAGGAGTTCCCAGGTATGGGATGCTACTCGAATAATGAAGGGATTTAGGGAAACTTGCTAAACGTTTTCCAACATGATCTTTCACCTCGGTTATTCCCCTCATATTTTCCCCCAAATATGCATTCATACCATTCTTGAGAGGTTAAGGAGGTTGAATTCCATTTGGTACAGGCTCGGGAAGGTTTGGAAACAATCCCAACCGAAAACCCCACCTGAAAATGTGGAATTATTTTATTTTTCACATTTTTTTAGGGCATTCGCGAGTTGCAAGATAGCAAGGAGAGAATTTTCACGTGTTGCACATAGGAAACTCATGGATATAAATAAAATTCATGTTTTTAAGTGAATTTTATGAGGGAAGTTGGTATTTTGATTAGCAATATATGGAAAAGGGTTGGGCTATGTCACAAATGCATAGATATGGAAATTTGTGCTATAACATATGAACCCTAATGTGTGAGGTCAGAAGGGTGAGTGATGGATGAAATAAATTATAACTCTGAGAGGCGAGGATGCAATGAAATAATCCATGAAGGTTCTTGATAGAACTGATCCAAAAAAAAAATTGTCAGCCAAAATCAAGTAAGAGTATTCTCTATCCCAAGTTGGGCATACCCATGGTCAGGAATGATGTATGCATTGTCGACAAAGAAAATACACTGTGGATCCATGACATATATGAAAGTATGACTAATCAACATGGCCATGAACAATACACAATGGATCCATGTGATATATATATATATATATATATATATATATATATATATATATATATATATATATATATAAAGTAGCAAACATGGCCATGAGGAATACATAGTGGATCCATGTGAAAGTAGAACATAGCCACGAAAAGATAGACAATGGAGCTATGCCTCAAAATCAAGAACAAAGGATATCTTGTACCAATAGAGTGAAAAAACTAATCCTCTACAAGTACCAATGTCTATGGGGTAGTACAATATATGTTGGGTAGGAGCACAAAATATGTGATGCTCGTACTTCACCTGAAGTATTCAAACGATCTGTCATGGTATGAGTCTACACTATGTGAATATATTTGTTGGGGTCGAACACATTAATACACCAT
>ML779786.1:242839-263814 GCA_009831015.1 Picea engelmannii
TATATATAGGAGATTAGGAGGTACAATTACAACTAATGGACCCAAGCCAACATAAGTAAAATAAAAATAATAATGAAATATGCCCCAATTAAGGGGTAATGTGCCACGATTTAGGGATTAACACACCCCTCCCCTTCATAAAAGTGTTGTCCTCAACTCTTGAGTAGTTCTGGATGATTTTCTATAAAAGAGTCATCTTCCCACGTGGAATCTTTAAAAGGTAGTTTTCTCCACTTTATAAGATACTCTAAAATTGATCTATTCCTTGGCTAGAGAATTCTTGTGTCAGTGATAGCTTCAGGATCCAATATTATTTTCCTTCCTCATCAAGTTCTGGAAATATAGTTTGAACTTGGATATGGTCACCTATAACCTTCTTTAAGCATGAAACATGAAAAATTAGGTGTACTCGCGAAGATGCAAGAAACTCCAATTTGTATGCCATAGTACCAATATTTTGCAACACCTTATAAGGGCCATAGTACTTCGATGATAATTTATTATCCTTCTTAGCTTTCTTGAGGGACATCTATTTGTATGGTTGTAGTCTTAAAAATACCAAATCCTCTACTTCAAAAATCATTTCACTACGATGTTGATCGGCTTGTTGTTTCATGCGATTTTGTGCCATGATCAGGTTTTCCTTTAAGAGTTGGAGAACTTGTTGTTGATGCTCGATGTGATATTACACTAATTGAAACTTATATTTTTATTTTAGAGAAGAAGTGATGGATGATGGGTGATATCCATAAGGTTCCATAAATGGTGTCATCTTGTTGCAGTATGAAAGGAAGTGTTATACCACCATTCTGACAAGGGTAAACACTTGAACCATTGTGTTTGTTTATCAAAGACAAAGCAACAAAGATATCCTTCCATACATTTGTTCACTATATCAGTTTGTAGATTAGATTGAGGATGATAAGATGAGCTATGAGTCAATTGAGTACCCAAAAAAGAAAATAATTATGTCCAAAAATGTCCAATGAATATGGGATCTCTATCACTTACAATAATATTTGGGTTTCCATGTGGCTTTTGAACTGTCTCCATAAATGCAGTAGAAAATGTAATGGATTTTAAAGGATTATAGAGTGCAAAAAAGTGTGTGTACTTGGTAATTCTATCAAAAATCACCATGATGTCACTCTTTCCTTCAGACTTCAGTAACCCTATGATGAAATCCATGGAAACCTCCTCGTAGTACTGACTTGGATTGGTTAATGGTTGTAAAACACCTAGGATCTTAATTGTTTCCACCTTATTTTGTTGGAAAACCAAACATTCTTCCACAAACCTTTGAACATCAATTTTAAGGCCATCCAAAAAAAAATCTCTCTTGACCCTATGATAGGTTTTCAAAAATCCCAAGCTCCCTCCTATCGGAGAGGTGTGCAATTCCAAAAGTACCTTTTGTTTGAGTTGGCAGTTCTTACATAAATATAAATGATCTTTGTACCATATTGAATCATTTTTCCATGCAAATGTATCAAATGCATTGGAATCCTATTGCACCCTTTGAATGAGAGTCCACACTTCTTCGTCATTCTTCCATTCATCCCTTGCTTTTGTTATCCAATCAGGTTGGATGATAGAGATAACATAGAGAAATGCCTCAACATATTGATCTTTTCTTGAGAGTGCATCTGCCATAGAATTTTTATTCCCTTTTTTGAAGATGATTTCAAATTCATAACCCAACATCTTGATCACCCATTTTTTTTCTCTTCTAAATACAATGCATACCTATTAGGTTGTTGATTAAGGTTGGTTGTCATTGATGTCAACCCTTGAAGAAAGCCCTGTAGCACAAAGGTTTGGGTAATGGACCCAAGATTGTTTGATGTAAATATGGCTCATTATTTTCTTGTCATGGTTGATAAGAAGTAAATATGGATGAACTCCAAAGTGGTCCCCTTATGGTGAATTCCCTCATGGGAAGACACTTTGCGGAGTAAGTGAACCCATGCCTAATTGTGGAATAATGAGATGAAGGATAGTGAATTTGTCAAGGAAACTATCCTAGATGGATATTTCTTGTCATTCCATTTCCAGTGGTATGTGGAACATCACATAAGTCCTCACGGTTAGAGAGTTATGACCATGTGAAGTTGGAGAACCCATGTTTGGGTAATGGACCCAAGTTTGTTTGATGGATAATGGTATGATTTTTTATATATTTGAAGGTAATATTATTCTATATGGATAGTACATGTCATTCCATTTCTTTTGGTATGTGGAACATCACATAACTCCTCACAGTTTCAGAGTTATGGCCTTACGAAGTTGGAGGACCGTCATATGTCATCAAGAAGCCCCAAAAGGTCAAAGTACTCAAAGTGGTTTAAGAGTTTTTAGAAGGTAAATAATAAAGTGAAGTTATGAGTGTACTATAATTCAAAGTGAATACAAAATAAATTTTTAAATAATAAATTCAATAGAGAAATTAGAAGTGGGTTAACCCTAAAATAAGGAAAGTGGGCAAAGTGACCTAGAAGATGTTTTTAAGGAAGCTAATTGGAGAGTATAAATAAGAGGAAAGGCTCTCTCATTTAAGAAAAAATTGAGAATATTGAATATATATAGGTGTCTAAGGTAACCAAAGGATATATAATATGAATTTTTGAGGGAAGCTGAAGAAAAGAAGGTTGGAATTCAATGAAAGATAAATTCTTTTGATGATGCTTTCTAAGGTATGTTATTTACAGGTCATCTCACCATTTTCGCAATAATTATTTTTATAGAATGATTCAGACCATGAAATTTCTATTCCATTGAGGAAACATATCCAAGTATATGTGATAAAAAATTCATCTTGTGGGTCGTTGTATTTTTGGTGTTACACTCCATGGGAAATAGGGTTTGTGGCTAGTCCTGAAACTAGTCAAAAATAGGTGTTTCGGGTAAAAACGTCATAACTTATTCATAACAGATCCAAATTTAGTAAGACAAAATGTGTTGTTTAGAGTACATTATTTAATATTATGTGTAAACATTTCATATCTATTCAAAAAATATTCCATGTGGGGCACGCTCTACAATGTATCTCTCTAGAATAGCCAGAATCCAACAAGGTATGTCGTTTTTGCTATAACTCCTTTTCTAAGAGGTTGCAAGTAGTGACACCTAGAGGAATTACATAAAACACACTGAAGAACATTTTATATCATTTTCATATATTATACATTACAGGTACAAATTTATGATTACTTCAAGTTAGAGTTGTTGACTAATCCAAAACTAGGCATGTGAGACTAAAGAAAAGTTTGATGAAAATGCTAGTCTCTTGTTGTTAAAGTTAAGGAAGGTTTGAAGGAATGTGATCATATACACCAGGCCTATTACATAGCTATAAATCATATTTTTATGATGAAATTGATGAGGGCTTTTGGTTGAGGTACATGTTGAGTACATGGCTGAGACAAGTAGTTGATGAGTTGGCACATACATGAGGTGTATAATTGATGATGTTTGTACATATTGATGATTCATAGTTGATGAGTAGTTGAAACATGATTGGTACATACTCGGTACATGGTTGGATGCACTTTTTTATGGTGCAGGATTATTACAGGTTGTTTGGTACAGGTTGGTGCATGGTTGATGCACTTGTTTATGGTACAGGTTGATTATAGGTTGAGGTATAATTTGATGCATGGTTGATGCATGGTTCAGATTTATTGATACAGGTTTAAAGCGGCATATCTCACAGTGATAGTGTGACAGTGGTTCCATCATTCTACTTCTACTTCAGGGTGGTTGGACAGGGCAAGGATAGGTGGTTGTAGCAACCTTTCGGTTGTAGCCGGAGAACATAGGAGGTTGTAGCCTCCTTCTGGTTGTAGCCATATAATTTGGGAGTTGGATCTTCCCTCAAGTTGTAGCTTGAGAAACTAGGGGGTTGGAGCCTCCTTCTAGTTGCAGCTGGAAAACAAAGGAAATTGGTGCTTCCAATGAATGTAATTCTTCAAGACATATAAGAAAAAACATTATGTGGTTTTCTCCCGCTTTGAGTTTCCATGTAAAACACTGGTGTATTGTGTATGTGTATGATTGTTCATTTGTTCATTGCTCATTATTGGATGATAATTCTACATTGACATAACACTTGGATTATTTGGTTAAAAAGGATTAAATTGCTCTATTACTGATTCACCCCCCCTCTCAGTAATCCAACAATTGGTATCAGAGCAGGTTCCTTCAAAAATCAGTTTAACCATTAAAAGGTAGATCATGGAGAGAAATAACTTATATAAAGATGGAATACCATAGTTTGATGGACATAAGTATGTTTTTTGGAGCATAAGGATGAAGACATATATATATAGGCATAGGGATTTGAAATTTGACAATCAATTGTAGATGGATACACAACACCAGCAGTTCCACCAACAAATGACAAAGAAGTGAAACTCATTCAAAATAATTCCAAAGCCACAAATGCACTTCTAAATGGTCTCATTGAAACAGTATTCACCAAAGTTGCACATTGTAAATCCGCTAAAGAGATTTGGGACAAGCTTTGAAATATTTATGAAGGAGATACAAAAGTCAAAGCAACAAAGCTTCAAACTTACATGGGTCAATTCGAACAACTAAAAATTTTAGGAAGATGAGAATATTGCATCCTACTTCTTACGAGTCGATAAAACAATGAATGCAATCATAGGATTGGGAGAAGAAATCGAAGAATCTGTAATTGTTCAAAAGGTGCTAAGATCTCTTCCTATGAGATTTAACCCTAAGATATCAGCACTAGAAGAAATATCGGATCTAAACTCAATAAGAATGGATGAACTACATAGAATCTTCACAGCATATGAAATGAGAACTGAACAAGAAAATCCAGATGTAAAAGAAGAAGCCTTCAAAGAATCCAAAATATCAAAGAACAAGAAAGAGAAACAAGAAGAATATAGCAGCAACAGTGACCTCTCGGAAGATGATAAAGAAGTGGCCAACTTCATCAAAAGACTGAACAAGGGAACCGATGGTAGGTATAGAGGTAAGCTTCCTTTAATTTGTTTTAATTGTGATGGTATTGGTCATTTTTCTAACAAATGTCCTCATGAGAAAAGGAGAAATGATGAAGTTTACTCAAAAGGCAAACAAACATATAAAGGCAAAAGAACTACAAAGAAAGTTTTCAAGAAAAGCCTATGCACCAAAGAAGACATCTCATCATCAGATGAAAATTAAGTCAGTGACAGTGAGACAGGAAGAGTTCTATTCATGGCAGTAAAAGACTCTGACAAAGAAGACTTGGAAGAAGAATATGAAGAAGCCGAAGAAGAAGTCGAAGAAGAAATTGAAGAAGCAGAAGTTGACTTTCGAGAAGAATTAAAGTGTGCCATAGAAGTTATCAGAAGAGAAAAGAAGAAGAACAAGAAACTACAAGCAGAACTAGATAAGAAAGAAGACACTCAAGAACTAGAACAAATGATCACAAAATTGAAAGTTCAAATAGAAGAAGATTAAAGAATTGAAGAAGCACTCAAAGAACAACTAGAAGAAAAGGAAAGGATCATCGAAAACTTGGAAACATAGATTGTAACATTAAGAAAGGATATTCAAAAGAAAAATATGCAGAATAGCTCAAAAGTTTTGGATGGCATTATCAGCAGTCAAAAATCCCATTTTGACAAGACCGAACTTGGATACAATCAAATAGAAAAGGGATCAAGCTCCAAAACAACAAAGAAAGGAACCTATCCAAAAATCTATGTAGAAACAATCAAAAGGGATAGGAAGATATACAAATAAGATTACAGGGACACTCATCCATCGATAAGATTCAGATTTCAGAATCAACAAACGACAGATAGGCCTCAAGAAGAAGAAGGATTCACAAGAGCACTTCCTTTCAGAGGATCCTCAATTCCCAGGTATCAAACTATATTTTTTGGTTTATGTTATGCATGTAATAATTTTGGACATAAAGTTGTGAATTGCAGAGCTAACAACAAGAAAAACAACAACTTTGAGAGTTATACACAAAGGTGTTATTCAAGAAGGTCTAGTGAAACACAGAGAATAAATTACAACAAGTTTGAATCCTTGAGAAATGAAGTGGAATGTTACAAATGTAACAATTTTGGACATGTGGACAAAGAGTGCAGAATGAAAATCCATCCTAAAGAACCTCAACAGAACAACAATAGTCACAAACAAGAACCACAGAAAAGGACATGGATAAGAAAGCAAGATCAATATAGCAATGAATAATGCACACTCATTCTACAAGAAAAATAGAAGAAACGTGGTTGGTATGTTGACAGTGGGTGTTCAAAACACCTGACAGGTGATAGAGACAATTTTCTTACATTATGAAAGGAAAGAAATGGATCAGTCTCCTTCGGAAATGATGATTCAGCCAAAATCATTGGAAAAGGCACAGTCCAAATTGGGAACAAGAATGAAAAGGCATAAAATGTTCTACCAGTAGAAGATATGAAACATAATATTCTAAGTTTGATTCAAATGTGTGACCAAGATCATAAATTTACTTTCAATTCACAAAAGTGTGAGATAATAAAAGAAGGTTCAGGGAAATTGGTCGCTACAGCTGCAAGAAATTCAAGCAACATATATTTGTTAAGTGAAATTGGAAATGAAAAATGTTGTCTAGGAAAGGAATATGAAAGTTGTCTATGGCACAGAAGAATGGGTCACATACATTTTGATAACCTTGTCAAAGTCAACAAAAGAGAAGAAGACAGAGAAATCCCCCAGATCACAAAACCAACCAACACTTTATGCAAGCATTGTCAACAAGGAAAGCAAACAAATACCAGGTTCAAATCAAAGGAATATTCAACGACAAGACCACTGGAAATTGTGCATACTGATCTAGTTGGACCAACTAAAAAAAAGGGCTTAAAAAGTGAGAAATACTTTATGTTGCTAGTTGATGATTATACAAGAATGAATGCAGTTTGTTTTCTCAAGAATAAGTTAGAAGCTTTTGAAAACTTCAAGATCTACAAGGAAATGGTTGAAAATGAAATAATTCAAAAATCAAATGCTTGAGATCTAATAATGGAGGAGAGTTCACCTCAAAGGAATTTATGGACTACTGCAACAATCATGGAATAAAAAGACAATTCTTCATTGCTAGGACACCTCAACAGAATGGAGTTGTAGAAAGAAAGAATGGGACAGTACAGGAAATGGCTCGAACAATGCTAATGGATTAAAAATTGATAGATATTTTTTGGACATAGGCAGTGCATACAACAGTTCACATTCAAAACAAAGTAATGATCAGAAACAACACTGAAAAAACTCCTTATGAACTATGGAAAGGAATACCAACAAATGTAAAGCACTTCAGAGTTTTTGGAAGCAAATGTTATATCAAAAAGGAATATGGAGGAATGAGAAAGTTTGACTCTCACGTGGACAAAGGAGTACTTTTTGGTTACTCAAGTACAAGGAAAGCATACAAGTGTTACAATATAAGATTGAACAAAGTTGTGGAAAGCATCAACGTAAAAATTGATGAAACAAGCAGACCATAATCAAAGGAAGAAAATGAATCAATAAAACAGCCCTTAGAAGAAGAAGCAGAAGATGAAAAAGAAGTAGAAGAGGAAGATGAAGAGAATCTGATAGAAGTAGAAGACCAAGCTCAACAAGTTTCTCCAAAGACATCCAATAAATGAGTACAGAAGAATCATCCTTCAGATTATATTATCAGAAACAAAGATGCAGGAGTTGAGACTAGAAGAAGAATATGTTCACCAGAACAAACACACCTAGCACTCTTATCTACAATTGAACCAAACTGTTTTGAAGAAGCCAGCAAGGATGAATTTTGGAATAAGGCCATGGATGAAGAATTGGATAAAGTCGAATTGGTTCCAAGACCAAAGAATAAGAATGTGATCGACACAAAATGGGTTTTCATAAATAAATTGAATGAAGATGGACAAGTTACAAGGAAATAAGCTATATTGGTATGTAAAGGATATGCTCAGATTGAAGGAATCGAATTTGAAGAGACTTTTTCCCCAGTTGCCAGAATGGAAGCAATCTGTTTGCTTTTAGTTTATGCATGCTCCAAAAATGTTGAAGTATATCAGATGGACGTAAAATCAACTTTTCTAAATGGGGAAATTGAAGAAGAAGTCTACATTGAACAACCATAAGGATTTTAGTTGTCAGAGAACACAGATTATGTGTGTAAATTAAAAAAGGCCCTGTTTGGTCTAAAACAGGCTCCTAGAGCATGGTAGTCTAGACTGGATAAGTATCTGTAGCAGGTAGGGTTCAGAAAAGGAAGTGCAGACAACAACCTCTACATCAAGGTAAGTCAAGGTAATATTTTATTAATTGAATTTTATATTGATGATATTATTTTTGGCAGTGATGATGACAGGTTAAGCCAAAAATTTGCAAAAGATATGAAAAATGAATTTGAAATATCGTTACTTGGAGAACTATCCTTCTTTCTGGAACTTCAGACACGTCAAAGAAATCAAGGAATTTTTATTTCTCAAACCAAGTATATCAGAGAAATGTTGAAGAGGTTTGGAATGGAAGATTGCAAACCAGTTATCACTCTCATGCAAACCAGTTGCAAGTTGAGAAAAGATGATGATTTGAAGTCTACAGATCAGAGGCAATACAGGTCAATGATTGGCAACCTACTATATGTGACAGCATCCAGACCAGATGTAATGCAGGTAGTTCGACTGGTGTAACGATTTCTAGCAGCACCAAAGGAATCACATGTATTAGCAATGAAGAGGATTTTCAGATATCTCAAAGGAACAAAAGATTTTGGATTATGGTATCCAAAAGGAAAGGATCTATCACTAATTGCCTACACAGATGAAGATTGGGTAGGTTGTATTGTTGATCGATGAAGCACCAGTGGAGTAGCGTTCTACTTGGGTGAGTGTTTAGTATCATGGATAATAAAGAAACAATCATCAATATCTTTATCTACAACCGAGGCAGAGTATATTGTAGAAGCATCATGTTGTACACAAGTACTTTGAATGAAACAAACTCTAACAGATATACAGGTTGAGTATGATGATCCCATTAAAATCTATTGTGATAATACAAGAAACATCAGTATCTCGAAGAACCCAGTGATGCACTCCAAGACGAAGCACATTTCAATCAAGTATCACTTTCTATGGGAGCAGGTTGCAGAAAAGAACATCAGAGTTGAGTATGTGGGCACAAAAGACATCTTTACAAAACCACTTCCATGGGAAGCCTTTGAATATCTTCACCAAAGACTTGGAGTTATTTCCACTCAAAAATGAATGATTTTTGAATGCTTATATTATATGTACACGAGGAAGCACCATAAGAGGAAAATTCGGTCAGGGGGAGTAGCCCCAGATGGAAAGATACCTTTGCCATTAATGAAAAACGGGGAGAGATTTATCAGATGCAGAGGACAGAGGCATGGTTCCAGGGGGAGCATGAGTGATATGATTTCAGTATTGCATCAGAGTGTTGACATCAATGTCAAAGGGGGCTATTGTTGATTAAGGTTGGTTGTCATCGATGTCCACCCTTGAAGAAATCCCTACAACACAAAGGTTTGGGTAATGGACCCAATATTATTTGATGTAAATATGACTCATTATTTTCTTTTCATGGTTGATAAGAAGTAAATATGGATGAACTCCAAAGTGGTCCCCTTATGGTGAAAGCCCTCACGGGAAGACACTTTGCAGAGTAATAGAACCCATGCCTAATTGTGGAATAATGAGATGAAGGATAGTGAATTTTTCAGGGAAACTATCCTATATGGATAGTTCTTGTCATGCCATTTTTGGTGGTATGTGGAACATCACATAACTCTTCATGGTTAGAGAGTTATGACCATGTGAAGTTGGAGAACCTAGGTTTGGGTAATGGACCCAAGTTTGTTTGATGGATAATGGTATGAATTTTGATATATTTGAAGGTAATACTATTCTATATGGATATTACATGTCATTCCATTTCTGGTGGTATGTGGAACGTCACATAACTCCTCACGGTTTGAGAGTTATGGCCTTACGAAGTTGGAGGACCCTCATATGTCATCTAGAAGCCCCAAAAGGTCAAAGTAGTCAAAGTGGTTTAAGTTTTTTTAGAAGGTAAATAATAAAGTGAATTGATGAGTGTACTATAATTCAAAGTGAATACAAAATAAATTATTTAAATAATAAATTCAATGGAGAAATTAGAAGTGGGTTAACCCTAAAATAAGGAAAGTGGGCAAAGTGACTTAGAAGATGTTTTTAAGGAAGCTACTTAGAGAGTATAAATAAGAGGAAAGGCTCTCTCATTTAAGACACACTTAAGAATATTGAATACCTATAGGTGTATGAGGTAACCAAAGGATATATAAGATGAATTTCTAAGGGAAGGTGAAGAAAATAAGTCTGGAATTCAATGAAGGATAAATTCTTTTGAAGATGTTTTCTAAGGTATGTTATTTACAGGTCATCTCACCATTTTTGCAATAACTGTTTTTATAGAATGATTCAGATCATGAAATTTTTATTCCATTGAGGAAACATATCCAAGTATCTGTGGTAAAAAATTCATCTTCTGGGTCGTTGTATTTTTGGAGTTACACTCCGTGGAAAATAGGGTTTGTGGCTAGTCCTAAAACTAGTCAAAAATAGGTGTTTCGGGTAAAAACATCATAACTTCTTCATAACATATCCAAATTTAGTAAGACCAAATGTGTTGGTTATCATAACATATTTAGTATTATGTACAATAGTTTCAGATCTATTAAACAAATATTATGTGTGGGGCATGCTCTACAAGGTCAATCTCTAGAATAAGCTAGAATTCAGTAAGGTATGTCATTTTTTCTATAACTCCTCTTGTGAGAGGTTCCAAGTAGTGAAACCTGGAGGAATTGCATAAAACACACTGAAGAACATTTTGTATAAGTTTCAGATATTTATACATTACATGTACAAAGTTATGATTACTTCAAGTTAGGGTTGTTGACTAATCCAAAACTAGGCATGTGAAACTAAAGAAATGTTTAATGAAAATGTTAGTCTCTTGTTGTTAAAGTTAAGGAAGGTTTGCAGGAATGTGATCATATACACCAGGTCTATTACAAAGCTATAAATCAGATTTGGATGATGAAATTGATGAGGGATTTTGGTTGAGGTACATGTTGAGTACATGGTTGAGACAAGTAGTTGATGAGTTGGCACACACATGAGGTGTATATTTGATGATGTTGGTACATATTGATGATTCATAGTTGATGAGTAGTTGACACATGATTGGTACATACTTGGTGCATGGTCGGATGAACTTTTTTATGGTACAGGTTGATTACAAGTTGTTTGGTATAGGTTGGTGCATGGTTGATGCACTTGTTTATGGTACAAGTTGTTTATAGGTTGAGGTATAGGTTGATGCATGGCTCAAATTTATTGGTACAAGTTTACAACGGTATATCTCACAGTGATAGTTTGATAGTGGTTCCATCATTCTATTTCTACTTTAGGGTGGTTGGACAGGGCAAAGACAGGTGTTTGTATCCACCTTCTTGTTGTAGCCGGAGAACATAGGAGGTTGTAGCCTCCTTTTGGTTGTAGCCAGATAATTGGGGAGTTGAAGCCTCCCTCAGGTTGTAGCCTAAGAAACTAGTGGGTTGGAGCCTCCTTCCAGTTGTAGCTGGAAAACATATAAGAAAAACCATTATGTGGTTTTCTCCCACTTTGGGTTTCCACATAAAACACTGGTGTACTGTGTATGTGTATGATTGTTCATTCATTCATTGCTCATTATTGGATGATAATTCTACATTGACAAAACACTTGGATTATTTGGTTAAAAATGATTAAATTGCTCTATTATTGATTCACCCCCCCTCTCAGTAATCCAACATAGGTGAGTACGCCATTTCTTTAATGCATGTAGTGTTTCCATCATTTCCTTCTCATAAATGGGTTTGTGTAAGTCCTTTCCCTTGAGTGGCCGAATTTCAAATTCAAAGGGACTTCCTTCTTACATTAGAGCAACACCAATGCCATTTCCCAAGGCATCACATTCCACAATAAAGGTTTTTGTGAAGCCTGGTGTGGTCAATATAGGAGCTTTTCACATTGCCTATTTAAGTTGTTCAAAAGATTGAGTTTCCTCTGGAGTCCATGAAAATGCATCCTTCTTAGTTAATGCAATTAAAGGTGTTGTTATTCTTCCATAGTTTCGAACAAACTTGCGGTAGTAACCCGTAAAACCAAAAAATCCTCTAAGATTATTCAATGTTTTGGGAATCAACCTATCCATCATGGATTTAATCTTGTTAGGGTCTACCTTGACACCTTCACGAGATACAATATGACCCAAATACTCTACCTCCTTCACCCCAAAAAAACATTTGGATGGTTTAGAATATAGATGTTTCTCCTTTAGTAGTTGTAGCACCCTATCGACATGTCGAACGTGATCTTCCCAAGACTTTCTCTAGATTAGTATATCATAAAAAATTCAAACCCAAATTTTTGAAGGAAGGGATTGAAAATAGAATTCATCAACCCTTAGAATGTGGAAGGTGCATTCATAAGTCCAAAAGACGTGACCAAAAATTCATAATGGCCTTCATGAGTTATGAATGTTGTTTTTGGAATATCTTCTTCCTTCATTCTAATTTGATGAGACCCTGAATGAAGATCCAACTTTGTGAAGTAGATTGGTCCATGTAGTTCATCTAAAAATTCATCAATGAAGGGATTGGGAAAGTTATATTTAATGGTGATCTTGTTGAGATCTCTATAATATGGACACATAGATCATGATCCCTCTTTCTTGAGTACCATTACCACTGGTGCAGAGTAAGAACTTTGGCTAGGTCTAATAATGTCGTCCTCTAACATTTCTTCAACCATATGCTCAATTTCACTCTTCTAGGCATAAGGCTATTTGTAAGGCATGATATTAGGATGAACACTCCCATGAAGTAAGTGAATGTCATGATCATGATCGTGAGTGGGTGGAATACCTATGGGAATATCTTCAAATACTTTGGAATGCTTATCAATGATCCGTTGGAGATCTAGGGGAATATATGGCTTATATGTTTTAACATATAGTGAGCATAGTTGTACAATTTTACCCTGATGCCCCTTTTTCAATATGTTTTTCTTGCCATTAGAGATTAACACCTTACTGGGTTTCCCTGTGATACCCTTTAACTCAAATTCCTTTCCTTCCAATGAAAATTTCATGAAAATTAAAAGCCATCATTCCCAATGATTTTAACCATTGGACCCCTAGTATGACATCAACACCACCCATGGGTATAGCAATCATTGGATTATTCATTACATATTCCCCCACAGTAAGATTGATCTTATGTGATTTTCCTGATAATTTGATAGTTCCTCCATTTTCAATCATTACTTGAAACTCTGGCGCTACATATATAAAGCAATTGAGAGCTTTGTCTAATTTATAGTGAATGAAATTATGAGTACTACCAAAATCAATTAGCACTATTACCTTTTTATTTTTGATATATCCTTTGATATTGAGGGTTTGAGGAGTGATAATTTTAGCCAATGCATGACATGATATGGTGGGATTCATCTCTTAATAAGAAATATCTTCTACATATTCATCTTGAGATGGTTCTTGTTATTTTTCTTGTTCTTGTTCTTCTTCCTCTTCACAATCTATGTAGAATAATTTCTTCTCACTACACTTATGTCCCTTATTGTACTTGTTGTCACAATTAAAGAATAAACATTTTTCTTTTCTTTCCTCCAATTGTTGAGGTGTCAACCTTGTAGGTTGAGGTGGTTTAGAATAAGGAACATTATTCTCTCAATAGATGTTAGGGGTGCTCCTTCTAGTAGCCATAACTAGACTTTTACTTTCAACATTTCTCGCCACCCTGAAAGCATTCTCCAATGATTTAGGTTCCCAAAGGTGAACCTCATGTTGAATGTTATCCTTTAAAGTTCCTATGAAGACATAAATCAGGTGCTCGTATGGAATATTTGTTACCTTTATATTCAATCTTTGGAAGTTCTCAATGTTCTCTGCAACTAAACCCTTTTCCTTGAGATTTATCAATTGAATGAAGAAGGTATTTCTCCTTGTATCTTCATAGTGTGCTATCATTTATTCCATGAAAATTTTCCAAGTGACAAGTGATTTGTGAGAACAAAACCATCGATACCACACAAAATGATTAGGTTCTAAATATAAGGACAAAATTTGTACATTTTGTGTGTGTGACACATCATGTAGATCAAAGAATTGCTCCATCTGCAATATCCACTTGATTGGATCCTTTCCATCAAACTTCCTCATATTGATCTTAGGAAAGTGGTTGGTATTCAACCCAAAGTTGGAGTTTCTCTAGTCTTGATTCATCTTCCTTGTGTCCTCATCATGAATTTCATGGCATACATTGTCACTTTTAGGTGGCCTCTCTATTAGAAATTGTTTCAACCCTTCCATGATCTCCCTTTTTAATCCATCCATCTTAGTATCCATCATCGCTTCCAACTTATCTTCAGTTGAATCCATCATCTTTTGTATTTCATCTTTTGTTACTGCCTTATTTTTTAAATCATCTATGTCCCTGTGCATTTCTTCACCTTCATCAAGAGTTCAAGTAGGAATGTTTGAGATATTATTTGGTGTAGAAGTTCCCTTTTTTGGTGGAATGTTGGATAAGTATCATTGCAAGGTAGGAATTCCTAATTGGCTTAGGTAGAGGTCGTCACAAACAAGGGAGTGTCAGGTGATATAGCTATTTGATATATGTGCGGGGTCCAATGATAGTACTTGTCCAAATATCTTAGGGGACTAACTAAGGAGGCTTGACCATTCCCTTATATGTACTATCCTACTACCCAGGTACTATAGAGTGATATCCCCGAGTGTTGTACTCAGTGTACTATAGAAACAATATGACCAAATGGTTTACTCAATTGGTCTCAATATTCTAAGGGGTCTCCCAATATACATCAAGTACATGGGAAGTAAAATCCATAGTAGTTTTGTCTAATGAAAAACCATTCAAAAGGGGCCTTCCAATATTCTCTAGGTATGTGGAAGAACCACATTGTCCCCGGGTTGTAGCACTGGAAAGTAATAAAAACTCCTACATTTAGAGACATTGTAATATGTATGTACCTAAAAATCATACGATTGTCCTAAATGTATGTGATACTCCATTTATCCAAATTTATTCCACTTTTTGAATCACCCCAATTGGATATTATATTCAAAAGATATGAAAATTTCCAAAAAAAAATAAAAAATGCACCTTTTAAAACCTTGATTTGGAGACTGTTCTTCTAGTTGACCATTCTTTTGTTGTAAATCTGCAATTTCGGCCCTTCGGAGTATACAATTTCTCCCTGAGGTATCCTGATGTGTCTTCTTTCCAACCCCATAGGTTAGAAAAATATTAGATTCTCCAAGAGAATTTTATGATAACTTTTGCAAGATGTGATGATTTTTTCCCTTTCAGGATAGTGAACTTGTATGGCCTTCTATGTGTCACTGTCTTCACTTCAAAAATTTAAATTTGAACCAGTAAAACTTTGGTCTGTAACCTAACCAAGGGAATAGGTCTCACTCAATTTGGTGTTCTTTAGCTTCAAATATAACAGTTTTTCCAAGAACACCTTTTTTAGACTGAAATATGGATCAGCCAAAACCCTAATTTCCTCAGAGAATAAATTCCATAGTACAAGGAATCAAGGGATGAAATTTTTACAAATGACACTTCACTATTCCTCCTTTTTAATATAAAAATTTGTGAACCTAAAACCAAGATGAAACAAATTGGGAGCGAAAATTCCAAGAAGACTTGTTTCTGACTAGTTTGAGGACTAACCAAAAACCCTAACTTTAACATACTGTATCTCCAAACATATAGTGAAACAAGGTATGAAATTTGGACCCAGGTTATATCTATATGTCTCCTATACACCATATAAATCCAATATCTCGAAACCTTCCAGAAAAAAAGTTGTAGCGAACATTCCAAGAAGACATGTTTTGAAGAAGTCAGTCCCGGGGATTGTCTAGCTATGATACCAAATGTTAAGAACCAACTATCAAAATAGCATAAAAAAACTAAAAATAAGTACTCAATGCCTTGAAAAAGAGATAAATTCAGATAATAAGCCTCTTTGAGGGGGAAACCTCCTTATACATCATATGAATTCACAAATACAAGATGATTCCAAATGAAAAGGTCTCCTTGATATATATATAGGAGACTAGGAGGTATAATTACAACTAATGGACCCAAGTCGACATAAATAAAATAACAATACTAATGTAATATGCCCCAATTAAGGGGTAATGTTCCATGATTTAGGGCTTAACAACTTATTTTGAACACCTGGTAGAATCTATTGAGCAGTGTATATTGATGTATTCCCACTAACAATAGCGAGGGAACCTGTCATTGATGAAAGCAAGCCCCGAGGTACCAAACATGCTCTAGATCCCTATCCCATAGCAAGATGCATTGAATTCAATAGGAAGATATTTGTTCAAAGAAATGAATTAAGGAATCTTGCATCATCCAACATTAGGGGTAGCAGAAGGCCAAAGATTTGGAAGGACTCGAATGAACAAATTGTAAGGACCATGCCAAGGTATGACTCTGGCATGAACTAGATAGAAATAGTGCATGACATCGACTCTCTAAATAGTATCCAATGATGAATACTATTGATAAATATGGGGAATCCACCAATGGGTTCTAATGGAAACCAAGGTACTGCACAGATCCCTATGTGTGATGATTATTGTTGATGTCGAACACAAGGGAAACCACTCAATCATCGACCAATGATGGTTTGTCATATGATGAGCACAAGGTCACCTATAAATAATGGAAATAGGCCTAGGATGCTACTTTAGGTCACACTCTTAGAGCAATGTGTTAGAGTCTATAAGAGAAAACCCACTAGCAGGAAGTCAATGAGGGCCTTATATACTAGCACGAGTGAGAGACATAAATACTTTAGATAATGAGATGGACTTGACAAACTCATAAATGCCAACTTGAAAGGACAAAGAGTTACTGCAGAATGGCCGACTCAAGCTGAAACTTCAATTGAACAAAAAAATGACACATTATGTGACTTAGGCAACATGACTATAAACTGGGATACATTTGTGATGCAAGATGCATCAACAAACACTCCATATGGTTGGAAGAGTAACCAACTAGGAAATATTATATTCAATAATGAGAAAACGTATCCTAAAGCCATATTAAACCTAAAATAATGAGATATTGACTCAAGATTGTGCTTTTTTCAAGGGAAACAAGACTTATGTCATAAAAAAGAGACAGGTGCTTTCCACTCTCTTTTTGGTTTTTTTATTTTTTTTGTCTTTTTCATATTATTAAAGCCTGGAAAAGAATAAAATAATGTTATAGTACAATGGAGGAAACGAGTGTTGTGGGAAACCAAATTAGTTACAAAGTGAAAGGAACATACCTATGCTCAATGCAAGGAAGCATGTGTAGGATAAGGACACTCGGGGAATGTTTCTTCCAGGTTTAAGGTGTCGAGTTGCAAAGGAATAAATTTCCAGGATGGAAACTGATAGGAATGCATAAACAATTGGTTTATCAAGAGAAAAATGAAGACAACATTAAGCCTAAAAGCATAAGCGGTTAACATGCAATGCAATTACAACTCAACATAGTTAGGAATCCCTCGAAGGTGAGTTATCTAGAAAACGATTGAGAGGAAGTCATGGGGATTCAATGAAAATACATGGCGGGACTAAAGAGAGCTTCCAAGCCTATGGAGAAACTATAGTATGGGTGTAAAAATGCTAGTGAGGTACTAACTAAGACACCCAGGGAGAGGTAAGATATACCATCTGTAAGTGACACCTTTAAGCAACTCGAAAGGTATGATGTCACGAAAGAATGGAGTTGACCCTATGGAAAATATGTGTTTAGTATAGATAAATGCATGATGCAATTAAGATGGAGCCTACACTATATGCCAGTAAGGAATACAATAGTTGTTGAAGAGTAAAAGAAAAATGATGTAGTAAGCAACATATAATGTGGGGAGTCCCGTAGATAATGTAAAGAATGATATTGAGTAAGAAGAATGAGATTTGAACACAATATCATGGAGGGACTAAATAGGACTCCCAAGCCTAATAAAACTTATAGCATGAGCGCCAGATTACAAAAAAGGATTCTAAACTAGGGCACCCATGGAAGGTAGGCTCTACCATCAACAAATGAAATTATGAGTAGAGAGAAGGGGTTATGTCGCAAATTAATGGGATCGACCCTAGGTTAAGGTAGAAATGGAAACTAATAATGAAAATATGAAGGTGTGTGAGACCTACTCTAAATTCTAGTTATACGAAAACATCACCTTCCAGAGTCTTGAAAAAGATTCAGTCAATTGATATAAAGACCAAAAGTACCCAAAATAATGTTCAATAACCTGCAATGGAAACCAAAAAAATACAATATAGCTTGGAATTAGTTCAATTTATGGAAAAATAAGAAACTAAGGAAAGTGGGTTTTCAAAAAATTATATATATAAGGCAATTTTTACCATATTCCCATATCATTTTACCATTTTAACTAAAATTAACCAAATTTGGAGAAACCCTTGTAGCTTCATTTGGCGACTGTAGGAGCTTGGAGCAAAGAAACCACGCACCATCTGGAAAAAGTAAGTTCTCAAACCATTATTTTCCTTTTCATCCATTCAAATTTCATTTTTGATGAAAAATTGAGGGTTAGCCCTCTTTTTTTCCTCATGACTATGCGCATCTGTAGTTTTCCTCAAAGGGGCCTGCGGATTTCTATGCCTAGTAGAAACACCAGTCATAGATATTTTCACCTATTATAGAAGGAGACCGCGGATGCTCAAAATCCTTTTGAAAAAATAAAATTATAACTCTCTTTCTTATGAAATTTGAGTAGGATTTGTGTTCATTGGAGGGAGCGTGGAGTACGAGGAAGTTGATCGTCTCATATTTGACAATGATGATGCCAAAGAAGTGCTCTATCGATGTGGCATGTATAATTTTTTCCAAATTGTCGGCATGTGAGCTAAAAAATGATTACTCAACCTTCTTATTGACTATTGACACCCTGACGCAAAATCATTCATGCTTGGTCGACAATCCTTAACAATCACAGTTGAGGAAATTTACTTCGTCACTGGATTATATCATCAAGGTGAAGTGCCCAACTTCACCACCCATGGAGGAGGTGGTTGAACCATTAATGAATACATAAATGAATTCTATGGGGATGGCACAAAAAAGACAGGCTCACAAGTTTCGATCAAGAATATCACCAATTTGAGTCTCAAGGTGATATTATATACCATAGTGCACATCATGGGATCTAACTCATTGCACTTGGCTTCATGATCCCAAATGCAACATGGAGTTGAGTGCTTAAGACCCGTGATGTTTGACTGGAGCACTATGATGCTCTCTTTCATGAAAATTCATCTTATTGACTGAAATTTATGAAAGAACAAGAACTTTGGGTTTGGAAGCGTCCTTTGTACATTCTTCTTCGATAGGGTTCCAATGATAAGCCCAAGAGATATTATCAGAGAACACTTATGGATAAGGCCTTTGATGGTACGATGGACTGAGATGTTGGCCTAGTTAGGAGGAGGGAAATTATCTAACCCCTATGAAGATAAGGTTTTATCCTGGTGGGAGAGTTAGGTTCCCTTTATTAAGGATTACTCGTATGCCAAGATTGACTTTCGGGGAGATTATGATGTCATCATTCCTCTTGGTGACGTGCTTCAGGACATAGGTAACCTTTATTTTAAGTTATTTGATTTTTATTTTTGGGTTATATACTATACATACATATAAAGGGAAAACCATATTATTTTGGGGGAGATCCATAATATTAACACGTTCTCTTTAAATGTGCAGATAGAGCACCAATGAGACTACCAGGAGTTATGGGCCATATTCGTCGAGGGAGAGAATAATTTGTGCCCAAAAATGATTCAATAAGGAACTTGTGGAGCATGGGAAAGAACTTGAAGGCTCTGAAATGCTCTATTTTAATGGCCACTGTAGATGACCTGCCCATAGGGTTGCAACGTCATGTAGTAGGAGTACCCCAGATGTAAGGTAGCTAGAGAGGTAGTGGGGGGGCCCAGAGGGCCCATAGTGATAAATAGTGGAGGTCATTCAATGTAAGGTGGACTAGGTCCACTATATTATTAAATAAGGCCCACTATGGTAGTTAGATATAATAAATGTAAGAGGACTTCTTAGAAGGTTCTCTTGTTAAGAACCAAATACTGAATACAAAATCACCACAACAGATATACAAAAATAATGTGCAAAATCTTCTTTATTACCATCAAACCCTTGAGGTAGGGCAACACCGTACAATGGATCCTATTATGGAAGGGATCCTCTCCTGTTCACTTGCCTCTTCAAGGGGGCATCCTCCTATTGAGATACCACTTCAAATACTATATTTATCTTCATGTCCCATTACATTGCTTGAACCCCTTTATATAGTGCTACCATCACCTAAGAATATTCTAGAGGAGGAATCTTCTAGAAGTAGAACCTTCTAAGAAATCCTCTTACATTTATTATATCTAACTACCATAGTGGGCCTTATTTAATAATATAGTGGACCTAGTCCACCTTACATTGAATGACCTCCACTATTTATCACTATGGGACCTCTGGGCCCCCCCACTACCTCTTTAGCTACCTTACATTCCATCCCCCTTATGAAAGCGTTGTCCTCAATGCTTGATGTACAACCATATACCAGGGTCCCATGGATAATTGTGGACCATAATGCTGAAGAAGATTGAAGAACCAAAGTCCCATGTAGAAAGGAAATCCACCATGCTGAAGTAGTCCAACCACCATTGTAAGCCAGGGTCCCATGTCCAAGTGCTCATGTGAACTCCCCGTAGAAGATTTTGGAACCCAATAACCAACTCCAAATGAT
>ML779786.1:285283-314132 GCA_009831015.1 Picea engelmannii
GAACAAATTGCTCATAAACCAGTACACATGTAGGGTCTAATAAACAATGAAGAAGGTGTTTACTAAGCTATGAGCCAAACAATGAGATAACAGTCATTCAAGGCATGACAACTTAAGTAAAAATACAGAAAGAAGGTGGAAAATCGATATCAAAAGAGAAAGAAAATTGTGATTTAGTATTAGCATCAATGGGCCTGTTACATATGACATTCCTGTATCCAAAAACTGACCCCTTCATTCATCTTCCTTCTGTAGCTTTCTAGCTTAACAATTCAGTTATTAGATCCTAAAACTATGGATCTGAATTTCCATAAATAGTAAACAAACAGTATTTATAAAAAAAAAATAGGAATAGATCCTCAAATAAAGTAAATCTTTATATGTTGGCCCTCAAAATGTGATTGAAATCTGATGATGTGTAGCTCAGCCTCCCAAGGCTCTCTGAAATTCCAATTATGTGATGTGGCTCCCAAAACCCTGAAATTCTGCCTCTTTTAAAGATGGTAAATGACATTTGTACACCTTTTCTTCTCTTCATTTTCCAAAAGTGGCTGATTAATTAGATTTGATAATTCATCAATAAAGCCTTAGAATAGGTTTCAATTCTTTCTCATGAAAAAATTTATGATCTGGGAAAAAACCATAACATTCTAGCCGTGACAGGATTTCAACAGCTAACTAGCTGAAAAATCTGCTCCTAAGCTGCTGAAAGGCGGCACTTTCAACAGCTAACTAGCAAAATTTTTGGTGAATTAGCTGGTGAAAAGAGCATATTTTCAAAATCGAATTTCTTGGTCATAGAAAATCCATTTTTCATGCCTGAATAGTCGATCGACATCTAGAGAATCTAATATTTCCAATGGTGTTTTAAGATCTTCATTTGGAGCTTAGGAAGGGATTGAAAAGTTCCCTGCAAGTTTAAGCATCATTCTTTCCATTTGCAATTCAAAACCCCAAACGGTTCTGCACACCAAACACTGTGATATGCTATTGGGCCAAGGTCTTGCGCTGTTGAAAGCACTTTGGGAGTCAGCTCTATTTTCTAACATTAGAAACTTTAACAAACCTTTGTGAACAATGTGTGATATGGAAGCAATGATCCAATTTGATGCTGTCAGCCCGGCAATACAACCTCTGTACATGAGTTACCGGATTCAAAATTACCATCTCTGACACCATGAGTGCGCAACATGTGTCACTGAACCAGATCTGCATCGTAATCCAATTTTGAAGTGAAAAACTGAATTTCCATCATTACCCACTTTCATCAGCGCATGATTTGGATTTGCATGACGTGGGATGATCGTATCATTATTTGCCTTTGGATACGTGGATAACACGCACATGATTCTCGCTTCCTCCAGCCAACGGCCCGTGGAAAATGCCCCTCAGCTGTTGATACTTACCACTTTCACCAGCGCATGATCCCGCAAGAACTGTTCCTTAGCTATTGAAAGTCTTCACTTTCCTCAGTGCGCGACCTTGAAAGAACTGCTCCGTAGTTGTGGAAAGTCTCCACTTTCCTCAGCACACGACCCGCGACACTTCTCCTTTGGATATTTTGGAATTCAACACTTTCACCAATGCACAGGCCTATGAGAGATGCTCCCTAGATATTGAAAGTTGCCACTTTCAGCAGCTAACACTCATCTTCTAAACACACGTTAGCTGTTGAAAGTAATTTATGAAAATTTTGAACAGAGGACTTTTGTGGGTGATCTTTATTTCTAAAGAAAAAACCAAAACCTAAGTTTTGCGGCTAGAAAAATTCAAAAATGAATTGAGAAAACTACCAATAGCCATGCTATCCACCACAAAATGCGACCAAAGGGACGGGTTCATTTTGGGAGCTAACAGAGTGGATATGTGTCGTGGCTTGTGTGGATGAGAGGAAGAATGTTATCAATGTTGGCAGATGGGTTAGGCTCATAATGTGAGACTTGGTCAATGGTAACGATCTTCCCATTGTGAGGGAACATCATTGTTCAAAAGACGGAAGATGACACTGCCTTCATAGAGTACATGTAGCTACAAACGAATAGGATATTATAATCGAGAGGGGCGTCGATAACTTCGATATCAATGAGAATAGTCTTGCCCCCGAGTTCGAAGGGGACATTTTGGAAGAGCCCTTCAGGAGACGATGGTCGCCCGTCATAAGTGCGTAATGTGATGGCAGAGGGTATGAGTTCTAGGGAACCAAGTTTCTGCCATACCATTTTGGACATAATGCATGTATATGCACCTTCATCAATGATACACCGATGAACTCTGATGTTTTGAATTTTTACTGGTATTTGAAAAGCGATCAAGGGGGGAAGACGAGGTTCTCTGCTGTCAAGATCAAAGGTAATGAGTCAGGTATCTATGGGGTCGACTGCCCCCAAGGCGGAAAGTAATGATTTCCGCTGAGTAGGGAAAGTCTAGAGGACCTCCAATACTGACATGGCATCTAGGGATTGTGCTAAGTCGTCGACCAAACTATAGTTATGAGTTGCCCTAGCCTATGGGTTGTGGACATTCCTGCGCAATGAGATGTGAGGGATGCGATGCGGTGGTTCAGTGGAAGGGCGAGGAATCACCAGCGTGGGTCTCATCAGTGTAGGTTTTGTCTCTGGGGGGATGGGAGGAGACTGAGTGGGTGCATGATACTGATAATTACGTGTTTGTGGAAGGATTTCTTCCTCACTAGTGAGGAGAATTGTGCGATCTGCTGGATTGTTGGGGTTGAGGTATTGTCCTACCTGAGGTGGGGGATGTTGTGTGTCCTGTTGGGTGTTTATCACACCTTAATGTGGAATAGGATTTTGCAGCACAGCAGGAGGGGGTTGTTGCATGTATTGTTGTGGTGCCTGCTGAGGGGCATGCGGTGTTGGAGAAGGGGGAAGACTACCAGAGTCATGGATGATTTTAAGGATGGAAATTTATTTTAAAATGTAGAAACCTTGGCGAATATTACTCATCCTTCATATGCCAACTATAAATGTTTGGCGATATTTTTGTAAAAATATTCAAATTTCTAAGGATTTCATATAGTTTTTATAAAATTTTGGCAATTTTTAAGGTAAAATAATTTTATCCTATATAAATTGGGTGAATCATTTTTAAAACAGTGAATCTCATTTTTGGAAAAACCATGGAAAATTAGCCCATGAGCGAAATTTAGCCCCTAAAATCATCCATGACCAGAGTCTTTCAACTATTTGAAATCAACGATATGGGGGCAGTGATGAGTGTAATGGCTGAACTCACCACAAAGGGCACAAGGGAAGATGGTTTTAACATAATTGTTATTTCGCCATTGGTGTTTATTATTATTGCCCCCTTGGGGGTTTTGGTTCCCTTGGTTCTAGTTGCCCCCAGTGGATTTGTGCTGTGGGGGTTGATTCTCGCCTTGACCTGGGTTGTTGTTATTTATGTTCCATTCTTTCTTTTTGGCATTGTTCGATGGATGGGTTGGATTGGTCATATTCAGCTGTTCGAAATTTTGGTATTGTTGAACGGCAGAGGGTTGAAAAAAATTCACCCCCGCATGAGGATGTGGGGGAGCTATGGGTTGTGGGGGACCAGGAAATGGGAAGTATGGATTCTGTGGTGGTAACAATCCATAAGGTACATAGGAAGGCGTAGTGATTTCACTAGTACTATAAGCTGAGGTAGAGGGAGTACTAGAGTTTGTTTGAATAGGTGGGTGTATGGGGGGTGGCAGCGGTGGTCCTTTGATGGGTGGAGGGATAGAAATAGGGTATGGTTATTGATAAGGGGGTGGGGGGTAATAAGAAGTGCCCCCATATGTTGGTGGGTATTGAGGTGTTCCATACATCAGTGGTGGTTGGTGTTGTGGACCGTGGTGAGTGGTGGTACCAATCAGTCCATCTGTTGAGTGAGACATCTCAGGTTTGTCTTGGCCAAATGGCACAGGTTTAGGAAGATCGGGAAGTACAGTGTATAAGTATCCTAACTGTGCATAGATGAGGTCATACTGTTGGGCCTTACTAATGGCTTCCTCTTTAAAATGAGGGAAGGTGGAAGCTACATCCTTACCGAGGAGAGAGACAAGTGATCTAAGAAACTAGTCGAGACATTGTTGCTTGGTGGTTTCTGCTTTGCACAAACTACATCACCTACGCCACTCATGAATGTGGTCAGTGATATGTGTGGCTGAGGTTTGTTTGAAATTAGAAAGTAGTTCTAGAACATTATCATGGCGGATGGGTAATTGGAAGAAGGTCAAGAATGCTTTGTCCAATGACTCAAAAGTTGCGTGGGACCCTAATTTTTCTTCTACATACCATTTGGTCGATGGGCCAATGAGTGTGCGTTGAAATAATCATAGTCTGATGGAATCATCCATAATGCTATTGGAGGAGCACCATAGGTGAAAAGTCATGACATGGTTGGCAGGGTCATCACCTACCTTTCCTTCGAACTTTGGTATGTCCGAAGGTAGTTTGGTGGGCATTGCAGGCCATGTGGGATCATGCAATATAGGATCATTGGTGAGTTTGCTGAGATCTAGTATGTTGAGAGAGGCCAAATATGGCATCTACAGTGGGGGGGGAGGATTAGCTCCGGCCATGGTGTGTTGTGAACCTGACCCTTGATGGGGGCTAGGTGGGTTGGTGCTTCCTCCTTGAGAGGAAGTGGGTCCCCCACTTCCGTGTAAAGGAGAGTGAGTGAATGGATGACCTTGGGAAGTGGACCCAAGTAATGTAGAACCAAGCAGAGCTGATATTAAAACAGTAGAACTCACAAGAGTGTGTGAATGAGGTGTCGATGAGTGGGCACGACTAGATACTCCCCCTAAGATAGGAGGGAGGTTTAGCAAGTGTCGTGAATGATGGGGGTTTTGTGGTTCCCCTATGATGTCAGACTAGCTGTGTGAATGTGTGCAAAGAGTGGTGAGAGTAATATAGAAACAAGAGCCTTTGCGTTGAATGTTTACACAATATATACATCCAAATCAAACTATAATCAGATGTGCATCATACATAAAATGTTTTGAAAAAGAAGCATATATGTGGGTAAGTGGGTTTTGTCTGCATGAGGAATCAAAAGACAGAAAATGCTCGCTTCCTAGAAGACGTAATGTCCTTCTTCTCAAATAGTACTGGACCTTCCAATAGTACTCAACAGTGGGGTCTGAAGTCACTGGAAGAGAAAATAGTGAAGGATGAAATAATTGGTTATAATGAGGGGTAAAGGGGGCATATCCCGAAAGAGCTGGTGATATTTCCCAATAGCCACACAAAATCCAATCAAGGTGCAATTTCAGCCCACAATTGCCACCTGGGTAGATGTCCTAAAGTTGGTCACTAAGTACATCGGTCAAAGTGCGGCATTTAGATTTTCGGCCTAAGAAATGGGTCATGGGTTGGATCCCGTCCAAGAGGTGGGTGCCTCAAGGGGGGATGCACAGAACAACCATACCTCAGCCTTCAACCCTTCACGGGTATCTCCCTGCCTTATGGTATTGGAACACTTGACTTGGATGATTTTTCAGTTCCCTATTTGACAACTTCTATGGTTTTGACAATGTGAGAACCAGATAACGGGGAGTTATTTGGATGCCTATCCCCGAAATCCTACCTAGACTAAAAAATTTATTTTGGCACCTCCTGTGGAGGAAAACTTAGTGATTTTTTAGAAATATTTTAGATGTAGTTGTTTTGGGAGGTTGGGGGTGCAAACCAACCTCGTTGATTTAAAAATGGGAGTGGATAGTTTCGTCAAGAAAAGGGTGGGGTGTTTTCGGAATCCCTTTAGAGGAAACTTACTTTGAACTCCACGTTTCAAGAAGAATCTATGTGAGTGATAGGTGACTTTTGTGTGTAAGTGAAAGTGTGTCAATTTTTAGGGAATTTGATGTCACCTTGCTTCATGTGGACTTCGCTTGGTCCTTATAAGTGTTTGATTACCTAATTAACTAAGTTCCTTTGGTACAACCTTGCGTAATTCAAAAGTCCCTAGGAAGCTAGCATGTGGACATGTGGGTCCGTTACTATCCTTTTAACTCCCTATTGTGATGTAATCTAAGAGAAGATTTGAAACTATCCTAGATTGATCATGTGGGCATGTATGGGCTCGTTACAAAACCTTTAAACTTCCCTAGTGTTTTGATCTAAGAAAGTAAAAAATTCAAACATTATCCTATCTTTGTAGCATGTGGGCATGTATGGGACCATTACAATATTTAAGATATGTTTGAAAAAGCAAACTAAGAGGAGTCCCAAGAAGGGTCGTTGTCCTCTCCTAAAGGTTTTAATGTTCTTTAAGGGAGATGAGATCTTTCACAATCTTTTTCTGATTCTCAAAATCGCTTGGAGGCACGAGAGAAGAGCATACTAAGCGATTGTTACTCAACTTCTAGTCCCAATGCAAGTTAAATGTGATAAAAAATGATTTCTAACTTATCTTGTGAGTCAAAACAAGCCATCCATGTGGCAAAAAACAAAGAAAGGAAATCGATTTTATCCTCCTAAGTGCTTATGTGTTTTTGACTAACCCATTTATATGATGAGGGGACTAAGTGTGGTGAAGATTTAAAACATGCTTGAAATCATTTTTAAGAAGGAAAATGGCCTTCCCCACATCTCAACAAATTTACAATGTGAATTTTTGCACAGATGTGTGAGTCTCAGTGGAGACAGAGGCACACAGAGCGCATGCGCGCGAACAGAGACAAGTCAACAGGTGCACGTGCCCATAACAGAACCATGAATTAGGCGCATGTGCACACGATGCACGTCTGTAGGACTAAAAACCCGCGCATATATGACACACGGCCAAGAGTGAAAAATCCGAATGGATTTCTCTCAATTCAACTTGGAATTGGTTGGTTGGCAGGTCAGCTTAGGCCGGTTAATGCACCTGCAAGTTAAACAAACTAAAAGAAGAGCAAGAAAAACCCAAATGGGGTAGGAAATTGATACCTTTCCCCAGCGGAGTTGCCAATCTATTGTGCCTCTTTCATCACCTTAGTGAGAAAAATAATGGTGCTTGCAAGCTCAGCTGGGTCTGCTGAGCAGGACAGCTGCAAGGAAAAGAGTTAGGGAAAGAAAATAAAAACTACAATTAAGAATTAAACTAAGAGATGCAATAAAAACATGATCATAGGGACATAGAAACAAAAATAACCATAAGACCCATGTCACCAATATTGAGGCTGATCTATTAGTGAAACAAAGCACCAAGAAGAAAGGGGACTATGAGGCCCTTCTTCCTCCAAGGGAGGGCTCTTGGACCCCCACTAGCTAGCTCTTCTTACAACAAAAGAAAAAATGGAAAATGATGAAAGAACTCTTTACAAATCCACTCAATGGGTGAGATGGATTGCCCAATGCAATGGTGGCAATATGCTCTTGACAAGGATGGAGTCCTCAAGAGAATAGAGGCAGCATAACATTACTTTGAATTCCTTGAAAAATGAGGTGCATCCATGGAATTTTTATAGCATTCATTTGGGTTATTATTTAACTACTTTGTAGTGTGAAAAGAGGCCAATTAGGGAATTCATAGGTCTTTGACCATCCCACCAGTCGGATCCAGCCCAGATTTGAGAGTCAAATCGGCTTAGGAGATGAACCATAAGTGGGTGGGAGGCCGAACACTCTCATAAATGCATCATTTAGCAGGTGCGCAGCTTTTTGCGATAACAGTTGTGCATCGTGTGCATGCACACTATTTCGACGTTCTTGTTTCATGGATGTGCGCGCATGCCCAACGTCTGCATAACGCTCTTCAATTTTTCACTACTTTGTATAGTTTTTTACCCTTTTTTTAATGTTTTAGTATTAATTCAGGTCTATGGATGACTTCATCACTGTTTGACGATGTTGAGTTCTTGTAACCATGTGCGGATGAAATTTCAGTGATAACAAATATGTTCAAGATAAATGAGGCATTATTCAAGTTGCTTCATGTCAAGTAAGAGTTCGACAACTATTTTAAGAAAAGGGACTTATCATTCAATGGGAAAAACTACTTCTACTCCGTGAACAAGTTGGAAAGGAGAGAATCATGTTGTAATTTTGACTAAGTTTCGGTAAGCCCACAAATTTGGATACAACATCAAATTCCAATTTGACTTGGTCGAGTTCATCGTCCTCTTCAATATAGTTTTTAAGGATTTGTTAACAGCTTCAACCTAACCATTAGCATGAGGATAGTAAGGAGATGAGTGATCCTATCTAAAATCTAGTTTTGATGCTAACTTAGACATCATGTGGTTCTATAAGTGATTTACATGATTAGGGACAATCTCTCTCACAACCCCAAACCTAGTGATGACCTGATTGAACACGAAAAGCACTTCGGTTTTACCATCATTAGAAAATGTCAGCATGGATTCTTCCCATTTTTTGAATTAGTCAACGACCACTATAATGTATCTATTCCCTCTAAATGAGGTTGGGTGTCATGTCATGAAATATACACCCCACTTGGTGAAGGGTCTGACAACAATGACGCGAAACATAGGAGCAGGGTGTTGGAAGATTGGTTGTTATCATTGATGTCAATCCTAGTCATTGGTTTTGGACCACAAGATTGATGAAGATATTTAGACATGAAGAATAGTGCACATGCAGACAGAACACCCATGGATGGATGATATACATCATGTTGTTTCTGGTGGTATGTGGCATGTCACGTGGATCCTCATGGATGAGGAGAAATGAATTTTTTAAGATGACAACATGAGTTGAAGAAGGAAGTACATGTTGGCCATGAAGATAATTAAAGAAAAGAATTACAAAATAAGAAAGTGTCAGGTTGGCCCTAATGTTAAAAGGAAGTGACATAAAGGGTATAAATACATATCATTATACATTCATTTTAAATACACACAAGTCGAATTTCAGAGGAAATCTGAAGTAAAGAAAGTCGGATTTCAAGGGAGGATGAAGTCTTTTGGTGATGTGCTCTAAGACATATCTAGGTACCTGTGGTAAAAATTACATCTCTTTATTCACTATAATTTTGGAGATACACTCTGTGGAAGATAGGGTTTTTTACTAGTCCTGAAGCTACTCATAAAAAGGTGTTCTGGCTAAAACAGGCATAACTTCTTCATAGAGAATCCAAATGAAGTGAGACCAATTGCATTAGAAATAGTATGGTCTCTAGTTTATTTTTTGTGAATTTCATAATATGATGTTAAATATTGAGCGTGGGGCATTCTGTACAAGTTAGCTTTTATGAATAAACCAGAATTGAATAAGGTCTACCATTCTCTCTATAACTTCCTTTTGGGGAGGATTCAAGGAGTGAAAATTGGAGGAGTTTCAGAGAATACATTGAGTTATATTATCTATAGGATAAGAGTATTCTAATAAGTGAAGAATTGAAGAAGTTGAAGAAGTCTCATGAAGCATTATCATGTTCTATGTGATGGTTGGTTGATGGTGATGATTTAGCGTAAAATTTTATTCTCTCTCATATATTCTTGGGTGGAAGTAAGGGGCAAGGATGGAGAGGTCAACCCTCTCTTGATATTGGAGGATTGTATCTTCCTTTTGGAGGTTTATCCCTCCCTTTATATTTGGAAGTTGTAGCTACCTTTGGAAGTCATTACTTCCCTTGAAAAATAACTATTGATTATTTCTCATATATTGTGCATGGTGTATTGTGGTGTATCGGTGTAACTCTTATACTATTGTTCATTGCTCATTGTATATAATTGAATGGTTTAAGTATAAGTTGAAAAAAAAAATGTACTTGATATTGATTCACCCCCCTCTTAGTATCAACAATTGGTATCCGAGAGAGTTACCTTCAATATAGTTTAACCACTGGAAGGAAGATCCTAAGCAGAAATGGAAGACAACATTCCAAATGAGATTCCACCATTTGATGGAAGGAATTTTGAATACTGGAGTAATAGAATGGAAAATTACTTGAAATATCTTAGGACATATTTTTGGTTCTCAGTTGCTTCAGGATACAATGCTTTGAAGAAACCAAAAACTGCAGCTCAGAAGGGAGAAAAAAGGAACAACAAATTGGCAATAGATGCCATCTTGGATGGATTGACAGTTTCAATGAAATCCAAGGTGGGATCATGTGCATCAACAAAAAATCTTTGGGATAGGCTACAAGACCTTTATGCAATGGAAGAAGAAGAAGAAGAAGAAGAAAATCATGAATCAAAAATGATTCAACAAGAATATTAGAATCTTAAAAAATTGAAGCATGTTGAGATTGAAAATAGCAAGCTCAAAGACATGCATAGAAAACTAAGAAGTGAATTGGGTAGTTGTGAAAAGACAGTTGTAAGCTTGAAGAAACAATTAGAATAATTTTAGAAACTAAGAGAAGAAACCATTTCCTTGAAAACTCTACTCGAAGAAGTGAGAAGAATAGGAGAAGTAAGCAATGTCCAAATGATGACGAAAGAAGAAGATTGTGAGAAACTTGAACAAGAAGTTGTCTCATTGAGGAAAAGCTTAAGAAACTCTCAAGTGCCAAAAGACTTAACACATCTTGGATGCATGGGTGAAACTTCATACAAAGAAGATGCAAATACCAACAAGAAGGTTGAATAAAGAGCTACACAGATAGTTGATGAGAAGTGGACTGGGATACCAGAAAGAAGGAATGATTACAAAAGAAATGAATATACAAGAAGACCTCCTACCTTCAAGAATCAAAGAAGCTTCAATCAGCATGAACGAAACTATAGAAGAGTATATCATGAACCCAGATGGACTACATCACAAAGAAGGTCACTTACTCCCAGGTATCAAAATTTCTTTCTTGGTCATTGTTATACTTGCAAAAATTTTGGACATAAGGAAATTAATTTTGGACCAAGTAACATAAGAGACCATAAAAATGAAGTGTTATTAAGTTCTATATGTTCAAGGGGAGCATTATCAGGTTCTATGTGATGGTTGGTTGATGGTGATGATTTAATGTAAAATTTTATTATCTCTCATATATTCTTGGGTGGAAGGAAGGGGCAAGGATGGAGAGGTCAACTCTCTCTTTATATTGAAGGATTGTATCTTCCTTTTGGAGTTTTATCCCTCCCTTTATATTTGGAAGTTGTAGCTACCTTTGGAAGTCATTACTTCCCTTGAACAATAATTATTGATTATTTCTCATATATTGTGCATGGTGTATTGTGGTGTATTGGTGTAACTCTTATACTATTGTTCATTGCTCATTGGATATAATTGAATGGTTTAGGTATAAGTTGTAAAAAAAAAAAATTGTACTTGATACCGATTCACCCCCCTCTCAGTATCAACATAGGGTGTGCACACATCTTCTTTGTAAATGTTTGACAAGGATGGTATTTCTTGAATGCTTCTATGGAATCCTTAAAGTTCGTAGGCCATAAACAACCATCACAAAAAATATTTTGGGTTGTTTCCAACCTTGATAAGTGACAACCACATGCTCCACCATGGAATTCATTTAAAACAACCTCTGCTTACTCATGAGTGAGGTAGCAACAGAGAATTGAGTCTACCCCTCGTTGATACAAAGTGTCAATGATAATGAGATAGTTCTTCTCTAGGTGACAAATTCGTCATCACTCATCCCATGAAAAATGAAGAGGGAACTTCAACATATGGAGACATAAAAGAATATCTCTATACCAAGGATCAGACAAAGAGATGGGGAAGATATGCTCATTCAGGAAAGAGTCAATTACTTCACTCTCCTCATTCCCTACTGGGAACTCTAACATCAATTCATTGAAGACTAAATATTTCTTGGATTTCGTAGAAGAAAAATCCAAATCGAACTCTTGAAGCACAACAATCAACTTGTTATACTTCCCAAAAATAATTTTCTGAGTCAAGACATACTGAAAATGATTAATGTCGGTGATGATGGTTTTCTTACACAACATAATATAATGTCGAAGTTGTTGAACAACATGAAATGATGCTAAGGCCAGTATCTCAACATGAGAGTACTTTAGTTTAAGAACCATTAAAGCATGACTTAAGTAGTAGATGGAATTCTCTTGGATCTCATCATCCTCCTGAACTAATACCATGCCAATTGATGATTCGACTGCTACCAAATACAACAGGAAGTCGTTATTATAATCTAGAGGACTCAATAACGGAGTCGAAGCCAATTCTTTCTTTAATGCATCAAACAAATGTCATGTTGCCTCATCCCAATAAAATGGAACCTCCTGTTTCAAAAGACGCATAAATTCTTTCATAATATTGGCATATTTAGGCACAAAGCATCGAAGGAAAATCTCATTTCCTTGTAGACTTTAAAGATGATGAATTGTGTGCGAGGGAGGAAATTGAGTGATTTCCTCCACTTTCAAAGGGTCAGCCATGATCCATTTAGTTGAAACTATGAAACCCAAAAGACGTCCTAAAGTCGCACAAAAAACAAATTATGCAGATTTAACCGGATTTGATAGTAATGACATATCTCAAAGACTAGGTAGAGGTGTAATAGATGTTGATCTCTCTTGCAAGAGTGAGCTATGAGATCATCCAAATAAGCCTCCACTATATGCTTCAGGTCATGGAAGGAAAACATCATATCCTGCTGAAAAGTGGCTCCAGTGTTTTTAAGGCCAAGGGAATGTTCTTGTATGCAAAGGTTCCCCAAGGACAAATGAAAGTTGTCTTATGTTGGTCTTCCAGTCGAATTTCAATCTGATTATACCCCGAAAAACTATCCATGAATGAAAATACCTCTCTCCCTATGCATTCATTGAGAATCTGATCAATAAATGGCATAGGGAAGTTATATTTTGGACAAGCTTTATTCAAGTCCTGAAAATCCATACACACTTGAAACATGCCCTTTTTCTTATCGACTGGAACTATATTGGACACCCATTCTGTCAAAGGAACTAGGTAAATAAATCCAACTTTGATTAGATTATCCACCTTAGCTTTAATTGTTATTGTTTTCCTTGCATTCATTGGTTGTAACTTTTGTCGAATCGGTTTCACGTTCTCATAGGTTTGAATCTCATGTTGAACAATTAGAGGATCTATTCTAGGAATTTCCTTGTACGACCAAGCGAAAACATCTCTAAATTCCTTAAAACATGTCGTGTACTAATGAATTTTGTCTTTAGAGAACTCTTCCCCAATAAAGACATTTTCGACAACATCACAGGTCCTAGAAATGTTAATGGGAATGATTTCTAATATATTCAATATATTTCCTTCTCCATATACACCATGCCTAGCCAAGGGATTTATTGTCCAATCAACACACTCCTACTCACTATTGATTAGAATTTCTCCATTTTTCACATGACTAATCTCGGGGAGAAAATACGATCTATGATGCATATCCTCCCATGGCCTCTTGACTCTAGCCATTGCCTCAATAATAACTTCGTCTAAGGGGAATATGGTATCAAGACAGTCTTGAGAATTTGAAAAATATAATCCTCCTCCGTCAAAGAAGGAGCTTGATCTGGGTCTATGGTAGCTTGTCGTATAGCTTGATAAGAAATTTCCATTGTAGACAGTGGCATAGCCATCTCGGCATGTGTGTGGCCTTCGATAAAAGAAAATAGTGAGGGTAACACCCATGGATCTTTTAGATATGATGCTTTAAAATAAATGACTCTTATAACAGGAGATGGGGAACTCGACTTTTGGTAGCCAACTGGGGTGGCACAAATTTAGGACACTGGCGATGGAAAATTAAAGGTACCCACAATCGAAGGATACATACCAACAACGATATTCTCAATGGTTGAATAAGTTCTCAATCCATGGAACTATGGATCCTTGATTTTCCGTGGAGTTAGAATGGTTAAAATTCATATGATCGATATTCACAATTCTTCTCTCATGGGGAAAGCATAAAACTAGAAAAATCGATGAGATGAAATTTGTTATCACATAAGTATAACTCCTTCACAATAACAAGTTATAGTCGAGCAGTGTGTCAACTTCTTCTACTTCTACGGAAATGGACTTGCCTCCTAACTGGACTGGAAAAGAGAAAATAAGCTTGTGCGAAGTAAATGCGGTCAACAAAGTTAGAGAAGGTGTGAGTTCTGGAGAGCCAATATCTTTCCAACAACACAAAGACATGACGCACATAGAAGCTCCCTCATCAACAACGGTCCTCCTGATGATGTGTTTTATGTAAATGACATCAATCTGAAAGGATACATGATAAGGAATATGAGGCCACATATTAGCATCATAAAACTTCATAGTGAGTAGGCTGGAAGAATTTGTCGCTCCAATAGTGGATAACAATGCAGTGTGTTGCATGGGGAAACTCTGAAGCACCTTAAGAGCAGACATCACACATGGCGTTTCAGCTAAATACTCAACAATAGAGTAGTTTGGTGCATCTATGGCATTAGGGTTGTGTAATGCTTTTTTGTACACACCTTTTGGTATGTGCGTCATCATTTCTTTCACAGGTTTCTCTTAATGAAGAGGTCCCTGAGGATCAAAAGTCTCTTTTCCTTTCATTGTTGACTCTAGATTACTATAATCGCAAGACTTGGTCAAAAAATATACCTCATCTTTATTTAAATCCAAATAATTAACCATGTTAAGGAACAAAATATCCATCTAGAAAAGGTGCACCAGAAGTGCCCCCTTTTAGATTGGAAGTAGAAGAGTCAGCCTGCATGTTTTGTCCTTGTAGAAATGGATTTTGAAATATAGCAGGTTTTTGTTGTTTTTGCAAATTTATCAAGCATTGGGCCTCTTCCATATTGGGGAATCGATGAGTAAGGTGATAATCCCGACATAGCTTGCATGGGAACTTCACTTTTCTCTTTTCACCCTTTGCCCCCTCAACATTCTTGCTAGAATTTTTGTCATTTCTGTTGGATAAATTTCTATTTTCGGCACACTAGTTCAATGGTTCAGTAGGAGTTAATTGACTAGTTCTATTTTAGACATTCTAATCATATACCATCATTATTATGCATGCATTTCTAATTATAGGATGTCATTGCCTATATGAGTGAAGATCACTCACTCATTAATTAGATCATAATATGCATTGATTCCCATTCTTCATTGTGTATCTCTCTTCCTTTTCTTGATAAGTTTTGTTTGTGTATGCTTTAGCTAGATCTCTTGTGTAGGTTTCCATGAAACACTGACATGCTATCAGAGATATGTTGCTTGGAGCAAGCCAGACAAGCCAAAGAATAAAGAAAATCAGAGTTTTGGTGAGTTAAATCTGTGTTTGTACATTTCAGTGGTTATTTCTCCAAAAATATTAACTTTTTGAGGAAACAACTCTCATGGGAAGTAAATCGACCCATTATACAAGTGGGTTTTCAACCGTTTGGCGAGATTCCTCACCGTCTGCTTAGAAAGTAAGCTGGAAGATAGCCTCCTGAAACTGATACTAATTCATGGTCGTACCTTTCTACATTGATTTCTCCCAAAATATTAAGTTTTTGAGGAAACGGCTCAACCCATTCTACAAGTGGGTTTTCAACCATTTGGCGAGATTCCTCATCATTTGCTCAGAAAGTTAGCCGGAAGATAGCCTCTTGAAACTGATATGAATATGTGGTTGTACCTTTCTACAGTGATTTCTCCCAAAATATTAAGTTTTTGAGGAAACGGCTTGTGTGAGACATAAATCGACCCATTATGCAACTAGGCTTTCAATTGTTTGGTGACATTCCTCACTATTTTCTCAAAAAGTAAGTCGGAATATCGTCTACTGAAACTGATACAAATTTTCACTTAAAGTGCGCTTTCTCTCGTGATTTCTTAATTTTTCACTTGGAGATTAAGAGTAAATTTTTAGGGATTTTTAGAAACAGTGGGAGAGATGGATAGGACAACTATTATACAGTAAAACATGGTGGTAATCCTCACACCATACAATTATTTTGATTGGAATCCCAAGGCAGAATTCCAACTCAGAAGGAAAGGATTGTATAATTTGACGATGGCGACAGAAACAAAACCTACATCGGCGATTGAGAAGATGAGATGGGTGAACCGTAAGGATGAGGCCACATGACTACTTCTTAAGTTAATATCCATTGATTTATGGTTTCATTTTGTTGCATGCAAGACTCCAAACGAGATCTAGACCACCCTAGAAGGACTCTTTGGAAAGCAGGATGAGATGCGAGGTCATATGCTTGAGGTAGAGTTGAATAACTTAGACCCTAAAAGTTTTGATAATATACAGGATTTATTTAATAAATTTAAATATTTGATTTTGAGCTTGGGTGAATGTGGTATTGACAAGTCTACACAAGAGAAACAACTTATTCTAACAATCTTGGCCAAGCTAGGACCAGAATGCATTGTATATGTCTCAAATTTCTATTTTGACAGATGTTTTTTTTCGATCAAATTGGAAAATGTCTATGTTGGCTCAATTCATTGAGTCTCTTACACAAGAGCATACAAAACTCATACAGATGGGCCTCATTAAAGATCCCAAAGCACATGCACTCACCATGCATGATGGAAAAGGGTCATCCAAATAGAACAGGAAGGAGGGATATTCCAAACCCTTTAATGAGTCTTCAGGTTCCAAAGACTCTTCATATTCTAAGAAGAAGAAGAAGGGAAAGCATTGCACTTACTGCAATAAACTGAATCATGAAGAATCCACATGCATGAAGAAAAAAATCGATATTATGGCACAGACACTTCAGCAGAACAACCTTGGAAACTTCATTCCATAGGGAGTCAAGAAGCAGAAGGAAGAATATCATGCTCCTAAGAAAGGTAATCATCATGCTCTGGTTATAATTAATTCCTCATCTGATTCATGGATTATATATTTTTGTGCATCCCATCTTATGGCAGCGAAAGAGAAAGTTTTCTCTTCTTTGAGGCCATGCTCAAGACCCCTTATTCTCATGGAGGATGATACTCCAGTAACAGTAGCAGGAGAAGGGAGAGTGGAACTCCACAATGGCAGTTTTGAGAATATTCTACATGTTCCAAAGCTTTCTATGAATATTCTCTCATTTTATCAGATCACTCAAAAAGGTAAAAAGATTGAATTTACATCAGATTCAGTTTCAGTAATTGACATGTATGACAATTCCATCATTGAAATTGGTGAGGTGGATCACAAGTCAAGGTTGTATAAATTCACTAAGTTTTCTGACAATGACTCCTCTATTCTACTTACACATAAGGAGAGTACTTTGCATGCACCTCCAGTGCAACATGCATATACTCTTGTGCTTCCATCAGTTTCAGACATCAGAGATGATTCCATACACTTAGATTTTGTACATGGAAATAAGAAGGTAGTACAGGCAGATAAGAAGCCAACATCGAAGTTTCAGCAGATGCCCAAGAAGGCACAGACCACACTTCAGGTAGAAAGAAACCTTGTAGGGAATCCATTGGATTTGAGGATGACTCGATCTTAGCATGAGGATCATTTTCATGTACTTTCATCTTCAGAACCTACGATGCCCATGCATTGCTATATGGTTCAATCCATTGATCTGTAGAACTACAATAAGGTTGTGGGCAATCCATTATGGAAATCATCCATGCAAAAGGAGTATAACTCACTCCTAAAGAATTATACTTCTCATTTGGTTCCACTTCCACCAGAAAGGAATATTTTTTAGGTGCAAATGGGTCCATAGGATCAAGAGGTACAAGGCTAGACAGGTTGCCAAAGAACTTCATCGGATCCATAAATATTTCTACATCTTCAGGAAGAATTTTAGTGAGCATAAGTTTCAGACTTTGCGGGATCATCTTGTAGTGAAGAACATGGTTTCCTAACATCTTCCATTTTCTTCTTTTGATACATTATCTTTTGAGGGGGGGGGGTTGTTCCCATGTGGTTTTCCCTCTTTCCTCACTTTTATTCAGTGCTCATTAGTTGCATTGTACATGAGTACCTAATATGGCCTAGTAGCCAGAACTCATTTTTTACTCCATAGTGATGTTAAGGGGGGTGTTGGAGAAATTTATATTTATGGCACACTAGTTCAGTGGGAGTAACACTAGTTCAATAGGAGTTAACTTACTAGTTCTATTTTAGACTTTCTAATCTTAGACCATCACTATTATGCATGCATTCCTAACTATAGGATGTCATTTCCTATATGAGGGAAGGTCACTCACTCATTGATTAGATTATAATATGCATTGATTCTCTTTCTTCATTGTGTATCTCTCTTCCTTTTCTTGATAAGCTTTGTTTGTGTATGCTTTAGCTAGATCTTTTGTGCAAGTTTCCATGAAACACTGACAATTTCCCCCATTACCCTTCTTTCATTTTCTTTTCTTTTTCTCTCAGGGTCACTAAGAACCCTTTTGAGTCTTTGATTTCACAATATGTACATCCAAGGACTCGGTTATGGGGATGGTCGAGCCAGAGGCTGGACCGATTGTAGTTTGTTGAATTAACAACTGTTGCATCTGGTTGGAGACCATATCTATAGATTTTCTTTGAGAGGAACCAACAATTCCATCGACTTGTGGTCTTGACTTCGGTTTTACTAAGCTGAGGGTTGATCGAAGTGTGTTAGGAATAATATTGTAGAGCATTCCAGATTGAGAGTAAATCAATTCCAATTGTTATGCTCTGAAGATTGTCTGCTCTTCTGATAACACCCCTAAAGTGGATAAATACTTAGAAAGTTAAGGAAGAAATGACTTTAAGAACCATTCTAAGAGAAATTCTCGTGGAACGGTGGATTTAATCAAGCTCTTCCATATCCTCCATTCCTGAATATAATTGAAAATGTGCATAGTGTTGACTTGTTCAAAGTTGGCCAAAATATTTGTACCAACATTATACTAGACATGGAGTTGGAAGTGGTTGAGAAAGGTTTCCAAACATCGTGTACATTGACCTTTCCTATAACATCCCCAGCCCCAAGTTGGGCAATGACACATCCCAATTTTGAATTCTGATACCAATTAATTTTACTGATATGTTATGCATATGAACAGAGTTAAGAAAAATAATAATAGCATACAACAACAATAATTCATATATATCAATAATAGATATTCCATAACAAAATTTCATAATTACACACACAATAATTGAAATAAGCACATGATATACACTTATCTCATGAAATAAAGACCAAATGCATGTAGACCTTCCACGTTCCTCCCAGCCATAAACCACAGTGCTCATAATCTCAGCAGTGGATCACCCCTAAGTTAGGGATAAACTCTACCATGGAAAAGGGAATCCTAAGCCAGTCTAAGGTTTGAGAAGTAGAAAAATTGCTCAGTCCAAGGTGCCCAACTGTTACAACTAGCATACAATCTTGCATTCCCCATATTCTTGTCCCACCTAGGGAAGTGTACCACTTATGTTAGGGACCTAACCCCTCATAGAGGTAGAATAATATATTTTCCATGTAATAAAGGCCAATATTAATAAGGCCTAGTAATAAGAAAAAATAATACAAATGTAAGAAGACCTAATAGATGCTTCCGCTTCTTGAAGATATTCCTATAGATTGTTCTTTTTGTAGATATATTTTGTATAAATAGGATTCGAGGGTATGAGAAGTTTTTTTTTTAGCATTTCCAGTTCAGTACTTTCAGAACAAGGGGGCATTCCACTCAGTTCAAGCATGCCCCCTTCAAGTCCTAGAGTGGTTTCCTTTGATTGGAATGACCTTGTCGAGCCATGTCTTTCTTCTTCTACACCCTTTCAAATAAGGGTTGAAGTTAATTCAAAAAAAAATTACTGATGTTTTGTAGATGAAGGAGCCTCTGCAAGTATTTTATCATCCTCGTCTTGGAAAGATTTGGATTCTCCTGAGCTTGTGTCTACCTCGCATGAGTTTTTGGATTTTGACAGACGTACTAGTGAGTATTCAGGGATTCTTCCCCAGTTGCCTATCTCATTAGGTGGGAATATTTTCCTTGTCGATGTTATAGTGGTGCAAGGCTCATTAGATTTCAATATGCTTCTTGGGCATGATTATGTATATGTTATGAATGTTGTGGTGTCTATGCTCTTATGGGTGATGCATTTCCCTTACAATGGAAGCATTGTCACTATCAACGAGTTGGCATCTGATAATCACCATCCTAATTCGATATTAGTTCAGGTTTCCCCTTTATATGTTCCTAGTGGTTGTGTAGACTCTACCCCACCACGGGTTAAGTATTTGGCATCTTATCCTCGATGTTCAATTGCTTCTGAGAAAGAACCTTTGAAATCATGTTTCCCTTCTCGAGACATGGTCTCCACAATTGATCAATTTGGTTATCCAACAAGGGAATGGTAGCCCTTGCTTCCCCCTCTTGGTCCGAGTGATATCGAGTATCCTTTTGACTCCAATATTACTATTTGTAGATCCTCAAGCCCTCGTGCTTGTGATTCTTCATTGATAGACTCTGCCAGTCCTGGCCAAAACCTTCATCATCATATGGAATATGGTCATTTCATTTCTCCCTTTGGGACTGTCGACCCTCCTCGTTTGCGTGATTTCTCATATTTTGAATTTCTTTCAGATGAGGCTATCCTTGAATCCATGACTACGGTTTCTATACCGTGGGAAGATTTACATCATGGTTTGTGTTTTCTTCCCTTTTGGGAGACTTTTCGCTTTGACTATTGAAGAGGCTCTTCGTCGGAGCCTAGAAGAAGGCTCTACTTGAACTAGTAATATGCATGAGTTGTAAGGTTGTGTGGTGCCTTGTACCATATTGAATAGTCCAGGTTTTTTGTTTTCAAGTTTTGTATTCAGTAGCACCTCTTATTTTTGAATTTTTTCTCTATATTGGATTTATTAACTTCTGGATGAGTGTTATTGGATTTATTTGCATAATCTTGGAGACATTTTTCTTTGACATTTTTTCATTGTATCGATCCGTTCTGACAGGTATTGACCTCAAAACTGGCATATAGGTTAGGTTTTTCCATACTTTCATTTTTTCATTATCTGTTTCTTGGTTATTTTCTCCTTAGGCTCGACCCCATTGAATTGTGACACTAACCTTCCTTGTTGATAAGTGTGTCGTAATTTATGTGGTAAAGCCTTCCTTCCATGGGAATCCTAGTTAGAGGATTGTTTTCCTTTTGGTTCCCATGTTGAATTACTTCATAGGCACGAGTGTCCTTTTAGTCCCACCATGACTATGTTTTAAAGCCTCATTCATCTTCATCTTTTTCTGGCCTTTACCCAAAGGACTCCCCAAGATCATGGTTTGTTGTCTTTCAAGATCACTTAAGCTTTGAAAGAAACATCTAAATAGAATTTATTTATTATTTTCAGTCTCATTTAGATTACTTAAGAAAATAAACCCCTCTGGAGTCTTCTTTAAGCCCTTTTCAGACTCTCTAAAATTGAAAATATTGTCAACCGATCTTGTTTCCCTTCACGCTCGCCAAACAAAAATTTGAAGGCACATCTGTCTGGCGGTAATTTACCCATTTTTCGGTCCGGATAGTTAATTCACGAATAAAGGTATGACCTAGGAGCTTTGGTTCACTAGGAGAGTATTTTTAGTCGTAAGTTTAACCCTTTTTCGGGCCTAAGGGAGTAAATTTTTGGAAAAGGACCATTCTACTTGGTTTTGATTTATCTCTTTTTTAGGTCTTGGAGATTATCTACGAAAAAGGAACCCCCTTGAAGTCCATAGTTAAGCTCTTTTAAGACTCCCTAAATATGAAAATATCATCAAGTGACCTTGTTCCTTTCACACTTCTTAATTGGTCCAGAAAGGACATCTATTTGGCATAAGTTTAACCATTTTTTCGGCCAATAAATTATCCAGGAAAAATGTGTTGGATTACTGAGAGGGTGGGTGAATCAGTAATAGAGAAATTTAATCATTTTTAACCATAAAATGCAAGTGTTATATCAATGTATCATTATCATCCAATAGTTGCAGAGTGTTAGGTATCTAGAGAGGTAGTGGGGGGTCCCAGAGGGCCCATAGTGATAATATTGGAGGCCATTCAATGTAAGGTGGACTAGGTCCACTATATTATTAAATAAGGCCCACTATGGTAGTTAGATATAATAAAGGGGTTGTTAGATATAATAAATGTAAGATGACTTCTTAGAAGGTTCTACTTCTAGAAGATTCCTCCTCTAGAATGTTCTTAGGTGATGGTAGAAATATATAAAGGGGTTCAAGCAATGTAATAGGATATGAAGACAAGTATTGTATTTGGAGTGGTAGCTCAATAGGAGGAAGCCCCCTCGAAGAGACAAGTGAACAAGAGAGGATCCCTTCCATAATAGGATCCATTGTATGGTGTTTCCCTACCTCAAGGGTTTGGTAATAATATAGTGTGGTTTCTTCTATCTTACTTTGTGGATCTATTGTGTATTCAGTAAATAAACAATGAATAAATGAGAAATCATACACATACATAGTACACCAGTGTTTTTATGTGGAAACCCAAAGAGGGAGAAAACCACATAATGTTTTTTCTTATATGTCTTTAATAATTACATTCATTGGAAGCACCAAATTCCTTTGTTTTTCAGCTGCAACTGGAAGGAGGCTCCAACCCCCTAGTTTCTGAGGTTACAACCTGAGGGAATCTCCAACTCCCAAATTCTATGGCTACAACCAGAAGGAGTATACAACCCCCTGTGTTCTCTGGATACAACTGGAAGGTGGCTGCAACCACCTGTCCTTGCCCCGTCCAACCGACCTGAAATATAAGTAGAATGATGGAACCACTATCACACTATCATTGTGAGATATACTATTGTAAGCCTATACCAATAAACTTGCACCAAACAGCCTGTAAAAACATGTACCAATAACATGTGCCAACATGTACCTCAACCTGTACCATAAACAAATGCATCAACCATGCACCAAACCTATACAAATAACATGTCACAATAACATGTACAAACAACCTATCACAACAACCTGTCTCATAAATCTTATCAACCAAATCAAATCTACTCACCAAGATCAATCACCAAGACAATTCTCAATCATATGCACAATATCACCAAGATGTGCATCAACCAAGCATAACACAATAGCTCATAATCATCACCAAGATCAATATGTGCTGCTAATAATATACCAAGACAAGTATGATATATTGTCCAAAAACCATGTGTCAACAATACTACTAACAAGTGTCTCCAACAATGTACTAAGTATGTACCAATCATGCATCAACTACTCATCAACTATGACTCATCAAGATGTACCAACATCATCAACTATACACCTCATGTATGTGCCAATTCATCAACTACTTTTCTCAACCATGTACCCAATATGTACCTCAACCAAAAGTCCTCATCAATTTCATCATCCAAATCTAATTTGTAACTATGTAAGAGAACTAGTATAAATGATCACATACCTGCAAACCTTCATTAACTTTAACAACAAGAGACTAGCATTTTAATAAAACTTTACTTTAGTCTCACATGAATAGATTTGGATTAGTCAACAATCCTAACTTGAAATAATCATAACTATGTACCTGTAATGAATAAAGATCTGAAATAGTACACAATGTTCTTCAGTGTCTTTTATGCAATTCCTCCAGGTTTCACTGCTTGGAACCTCTCAGAAAAGGATTTATAGCAAAAATGGCATACCTTGTTGAATTTTGTCTTATTCTAGAGAGAGATTGTAGAGCATGCCCCACACGGAATATTCGTTGTATGGATCTAAAAGTGGTACACAGAATACTAAAGATTGTACTCTAACCGATACATTTGGTCTTACTAAATTTGAATCTCTTATGAATAAGTTATGATTTTTTTACCCGAAACACTTGTTTTAGACTAGTTTCAGGACTAGCCACAAACCCTATTTTCCACGGAGTGTAACTCCAAAAATACAATGACCCACAAGATAAAAAATTTATCACGTCTATTTGGATATGTTTCCTCAACAGATGCCATATTTTTCGATCTGAATCATTCTGGAAAAAAAATTATTGCAAAAATGGTGAGATGACATGTAAATAACATACCTTAGAAAGCATCATCAAAACAAATTATCCTCCATTGAATTTTGGCCTTCTTTACTTCACCTTCCCTCTGAAATTCGCCTTAGATATCCTTTGGTTACCTCATTCACTTATATATATTCAATATGCTCAAGTGTAATTAAAATGAGAGACCATTGCTTCTTATTTATACTTTTATGTAGCTTCCTCAAGGGGTTACCTTCTAACCATCTTAAACCACTTTCCTTATTTGAGGGCTAACCCACTTCTAACCACTTATCCACTTAGTAATTTCTCCATTAGATTTATTATTTAAATAATTTATTTTGTATCCACTTTGACTTATAGTACACTCATCACTTCACTTTATTATTTAAATAATTTCTTCTTTGCAACCACTTTGACTACTTTAACCTTTTGGGGCTTCTAGATGACTCATGAGGGTTCTCTAACTTCACATGGCCATAACCCTCTAACCATGAGGAGTTATGTGACATTCCACATACCACCAAAAAATGGCACGACATGTACTAACCATCTAGAATAGTCTTACCTTCAAATATATTAAAACTCATACCATTATACATCAAACAAACTTGGGTCCATTACCCAAACCTTTGTGCTACCGGAATTTGCTACCGGACTTTCTTCAAGGGTTGACATCAATGACAACCAACCCAAATAATCAACAATATCCCACTTTGGAATTGATGGCAACACTCTGATGCAATATTGAATTCATATCACTCATGCTCCCCCTATGACCATCGCTTGCCCTAGAACCATGCCTATGTGCTCTCTCTCCAAGCATTTACCTTTGCATCTGATAAATCTCTCCCCCTTTGTCGTCAATGGAAAAGGTATCTTTCCATCCAGGGCTACTCCCCCTGACTGAACTATTCCTGAAACTAATCTCCCAACCTGAACTATCCTCTTTATGGTGCTTCCTCGTGTAAATCTAAGACATATAAGACAAGAATTCAAAAGCATTCATTTCGGAGTAGAAATTACTCTGAGTCTCTGGCGAAGATACTCAAAGGCTTCCCATGGAAGTGGTTTTGTAAATATGTCTGCCACTTGTTCTTTTGTGCCCACATATTCAACTCTGATGTTCTTATTTGCAACTTGTTCCCATAGAAAGTGATACTTGATTGGAATGTGTTTCGTCTTGGAGTGCATCACCAGGCTCTTTGAGATATTGATGGTGCTTGTATTATCACAATAGATTAGAATGGGTTCATCATACTCAACATGTATATTTGTTGGAGTTTGTTTCATCCATAGAACCTGTGTACAACCTCCTGTTGCTGAAATATACTATGCTTTGGTTGTAGATAAAGATATTAATTATTGTTTCTTGCTTAGACAAGATACTAAACACTCACCCAAGTAGAACGTTATTCCATTGGTGCTTCGTTAGTCATTAATGAAACTTACCCAATCTGCATCTGTGTAGGAAATAAGTGATAGATCCTTTCCTTTTGGGTACCATAATCCAAACTCTTATGTTCTTTTGAGATATCTAAAAATCCTCTTCACTAATAATACATGTGATTCATATGGTGTTGCTTGAAATTGTGCCACCTGTCCAACATCCTACATTACATTTGTTCTAGATATTGTCACATATAGTAAGCTACCAATCATTGGCCTGTATTGTCTCTGGTCTGTAGACTTTGAATTATCATATTTGTTCAACTTTCAACTGGTTTGCATAGGAGTGGTAACTGGTTTGCAATCTTCCATTCTGAACCTCTTTAGCATTTCTTTGATATACTTAGTTTGAGAAATAAAAATTCCTTGGTTTCTTTGATTTATCTGAAGACCCAGAAAAAAGGATAGTTCTCCGAGTAATAACATTTCAAATTCATTCTTCATATCCTTTGAAAATTTCTAACTTAACCTATCATCATTACTTCCAAAAATAATATCATCAACATAAACTTCAATTAATAAAATACTATCTTGAGTTACCTTGATGTAGAGTTTGTTGTATGCACTTCCTTTTCTGAACCCTGCCTGTTGTAGATATTTATCTAGTCTAGAGTACCATGCTCTAGGAGCCTGATTTAGACCATCCAAGGCCTTCTTCAATTTTCACATGTAATATATGTTCTTTGACAACTGAAATCCTTCTGGTTGTTTGATGTAGACTTCTTCAAGTTCCCCATTCAGAAAAATTGATTTCACATTCATATGATACACTTTAATATTTTTGGAGCATGCATAAGCTAAAAGCAATTGGATTACTTCCATTCTAGAAACTTTGGAAAATGTCTCTTCAAAGTCAATTTCTTCAACCTGTGTGTATCCTTTACATATCAATCTAGCTTTTCTCCTTGTAACATGTCCATATGCATTCAATTTATTTCTAAAAACCCACTTTGTGTCAATCACATTCTTATTATTTGGTCTTGGAACCAATTCCCAAGTGTCATTATTCTCTATTTGATCCAATTCTTCATCCATGGTCTTATTCCATAATCCATCCTTGCTAGCCTCTTCAAAACTATTTGGTTCAATCGTAGATAAGAGTGTTAGGTGCATTTGTTCTGGTGAACGGATTCTTGTTCTAGTCTCAACTCCTGCATCCCTTTTTTTGATAATCTAATCTAAATTATGATTATTTTGTACTCGTTTGCTAGGTTTCTTTGGAGGCACTTGTTGAACTTGCTCTTATACTTCTATCTGATCTTATTCATCTTCCTCTTCTAATTCTTCTTCATCATTTGCTTCCTCTTTGTAAAGTTGTTCCACTGATTCATTTTCTTCTTCCTTTGATTCTCATCCACCTGTTTCATCAATTGTTACATTGATGATCTCCACAACTTTGTTTGATCAAAATCTGGACCAGGGGGAAAAAATTTGCTCAAATTTCAAAGTGCTCCAATTGCGACGAAAACAGTGCCATTGCATCCATCTCATCTTCCTGATTCTGGCGGTATATTTACTTTCGCAAATGGAGTCCGTATGGAGAAGTTATCGCGATCTGTTCGTCGAGCCAAACAGGCAAAAAATTTGATGATGATTGTACCTGTCCGTACAGTCCGTATAGGACACGTGTCAAGTCCATACGGTCCATACAGGACACATGGCGGCTTCAGGGTGTGACACATGTCATGCATTTATGGTCTTTTCAGCATACGGTTTGACCAATCCTGAGGTAACACATGTCACCACTGGGAGGGTGACATGTGGCACATGATGATGTGAGCATCCTGCGTGTCGGATGACATCAGCAGTACGCGTGGCGTTGTTATGACAGAGGTGACATGGAAGATTCTGGTTGGCTGACTGTGAGCGAGTTATATGGCGACACGTGGCATCATTTGGGCGAATAGAAGGGTGCCACGTGGCCCAATCAAGGGCTACCACGTGGCACCCCAATTTTGGTTTGTGTGTTGGTTCAAAAATTATGTGGAGTCAACCGGATTCGAACCGATGACCTCCACCTCCGCCCGAGTCTTCACCAACCTCCGTTAACCAATACACCATCGCTTAGTCCTTGTAATGGATACGGGTTATATTGTATTTATTTTCGTGGATTGTGTTGATTCGAAAAGGGGTCGGGCCAGGGCTTAGCCCCGACCCGTGGACACGTTGGTATTTCATATGACCCAACAAATATTGCCGACCGATTGGCGCGCATGCATTTTATTACATTGTACAATGTATATTATATATGACCGCCAATAGTGTGGGGTGCCAAATATGCCCGTTGGTCTATTTTATGCGCGCGGGGTATGTGTGTTAATGTAATGCACGTGGATTTATGAACCAAGTTTTGTATAACCATTGTTTAATATATGGCACGCGGTTATAATGTGTGCGGGGTTATAAACAGAAACCCCATTTTAACACATAAACTATCGTTTATACGCACGGTTTTAAAGTTGGTTTAAATGGTTTAAAAACCAACCCGACATGTGTCATATTCCGATTTGCTTTTGGGTTTTAGCCCTTTGTGCCAGTCGCATGGAGGATTGCATATGCCCGAGAGCTAGGCGGTTGGGGGCTGGGGGCACCCTAACCGTCCTACGGTTTGCACCATTGGCACGGTTGCACCTGGTGCCAGGTTATAACGCGCATTGGGAGCGTGTTCCAGGTTCATGCACACAGAGGTGTGTTTTGGCGAACCAGTGCCAACAAAGTTAAAGGAGGAAGATGGAGGAGGCCTAACTACTTCATCGTTTGGCCGTTTGAGGTGCCGTAAAAGCCCAGCCAGGGGTTTTTGGACGTGCTGGATCCATTGGTACTATTTTCAAGGCCATTTGAAGACTTCTTCTATAAGTTTTTCACCATTTAAGTTTCAGCAAGCTCTAGGGAACTTCAAGCCCTCTTTGATGGAGGACATGGTTTGGTGAGCCTATATTTGTTTTCTATGATTGAATAATCATTTTTGGCTAATCGATATGCTCTGAACACATTGGGACAGGTTTCATAGGATTTTGACGACTTTTACAGGTGTTTTTTCCAAAGAGAAGCTCAGGGAAGCTTATGGCCACATGTAGAGGATGTCATGCCCGGATGAGCCATGATCCGTTTTCAGAGTTGTATTAGCCATGATCCATATTTTATTTCTCGGTCACTTGTCATAGGTGCGTGAGTATTCCACCCCACAGACATGCATCTTGCATGCATGCGCCTGCACAACGTTCTCTCTCTGCGTGCATGTGCTTTAGTTATCAATACTGTCAGCGCTCATGCACCATATGCACCTCTGTCTACACTGGAGGCCGCACATCTGAACTAAATTTCACACTGTAAGGTTTTTGGATGTGGGGAAAGTCATTTTCCTTCTCAATAATGATGTTATGCATGCTCTAAACACTGCACCACTTAGACCCCTTAACTTATAAAGGGGATAGTCAAACAAACATAGGCACTTAGGTGGATAAAAATCATTTTTCCCTTATTTGCTTTTCGCCACATGGATGGCTTGCTTTGATTTATAATCTAAGTTGAACATCAAATTGTAATCACATCTAAACTC
>ML779786.1:328493-350660 GCA_009831015.1 Picea engelmannii
CATTTACAAGAAGATACATGAACTTAACACATAAGTTTATATTGCATATTTTTAACACATGAAGCAAGGTCCTGTAAAGTTTATTTTAATGAAGTAGGGGTGCTTGCATAGCATAACAAGTCAGCCTTCTATTTTCAGATCATTGTTCAATCTCAAATTGTAACACTTGTATGATTTCTTTGTACTTGAGTAACCAACAAGTATTTATTTTTCCACACGAGAGTCAAACTTTCCCATTCTTTCATATTCTCTTTTGATGTAGCATTTGTTTCCAAATATTCTGAAGTGCTTCACATTTGTTGGTCTTCCTTTCCATAACTCGTAGGGAGTTTTTTCATTGTTATTTTTTAGCATTACTCTGTTTCGAATGTGAATTGTTGTATGCACTGCATGTGTCCAAAAAATATATTGCAATTTGTAATCCATTATCATTGTTTGAGCCATTTCATGTGTAATTAACATCCATAATGTTCATTTTTCTCTGAACCACTCTATGAACCAATCTATGAATCCATGCTCTCGTCCACTATCATATATCTGTCCAAACCTACTAAATGTTCTTACAAATCCATCTTTTTCCATAATATCCAAGACTCTACTGCACAACTGCCCATAATGCTGACCCATTTATTACTATACTATTATGAAGTCTTCACTACTACAACTATCAAACTATACTTATGCTAATTGACTTCTCTAGATATGTCTACTCAAACTATGCTAGTTACTCGAAGGATGGTTCTTTGGTATGTCATAACTATCACATAGACTCCCCCTATCTAATATTCATGTTACCTGGGATTCTCTAAGTTGGATGGATCAGAACAATTCCTTCTCTGATGTGTAGTCATCATCATCTTCATTGGTAGATTCATCATCTCTCTGAGCTCTGACTTTTTTATTCATGTTTGTGGATTCATCTTTCACCACAATGCCTAAAAGTACAATTTCTTGAACTTGTTCCTTATTTACATGTCTTTCTTTTCTTTCAGTTATTTTTAAAACCTTTATATATCTGACATCTTTTTTTTTCTCTATAGAATTTTCATCATCTCGTTTTATTACCAATCTTGCAATCTCTAGGACTTGGTCTTTTTTCACCTGTTCTTTGTGTTTTCTTATCCACACTTTCTTATATCTGATATCAGTGTTCTCTTTCATGGAAGTATCGATCATACTTCTATAATCACTAGCTATGTGTCCATAGTTATGTAATTTCAAACAGTCAATGTTGTGTGGGGCCACATAGGCATTTCTTGCTTGAACATTTTTATAATCCCTGCAATCTTCAACCTTATGTCCAAAATTAGTACAATAAAAACAATGACCATAAAAGAAATTTGCATACCTGGGAGTGAATGATCTTCTTTGTGGTGTAGTCCTTCTGAATTTATGTCTTGATTGATCATGATCATGATTGAAACTTCTTTGTGGCTTGAACATGGATGGTTCTTGAAGATGTATATTTAATAGTTTTCTTAGATTCTGGTTGACCATGATTCCTTCCTTTGAGTACTTCTGCATAACTCTTTCTATTTTTTTCATTCTTCTTTTCTAGCAACCTAGAGTGATTATCTTCATTCTCTATAAGTGATCTGGATGTTTCTATCTCTTCAACGTTCTTGTTGAGCTTGACAATTTTACTTTTCAATGTGAAAAATTGTTCTTCAAACTTCTAAACCAATTATTCTTTCTTCAATATCTGAGACTTCATGACTTCTTATGTTCTTTTCGCTTCTTCAAGATGGATTTTTAATGTGATTATTTCTTCTTCATTTCTACTTCTTCCTTCTGTGATGCTATGTTGGATTTCAAATACTGCTTTTGATCTTTAAGATTTTCTTCGATCTTTTTGGTTTCTTCTAGATGAGTTCTTGAGTTCTTGATGACATGTTGGGCTTCTTCGAAAATGTGATCACTTTCCTTTTGTTTCATCAATTCTTTATTGACTGACTTGTTTTCTTCTCTTTCTTTTCTTAGTTCATCTAAAGCACTGATCAATTCTTCTTCATAATTGTCTTCTTTTTCAATTATTTTTTCTGTATCATTTCTTTCATGACATTATATTTCAAGATGTATGTGTTTTTCACAATTAAAGAAAAACAACATACCTCTTTTGATTATGTACTCTTCATCTTTTGAATATGTTTGACATGGTGAACATGTTTCTTCTTGATCTATAACTGCATCTTCTTTGGCATTTTCTGGAACTTCGATGGGTGAAGAATATATATCATGTAACTTATCCCAAAGTTATTGGCTGATGAAAATTTACCAACCTTTTCTCTTGCTGGATTAGGTAATCCTTCCCAGATGAAATCCATTTCTATTTTGTTATTCTTCTTCAATTCATTCTTGGCTGCATTATTTTCCCTTTTTGAACTATCATATCCTGTAACGACTGATAGAAAAATATAATACCCATGTGTCTGTAAAATAATTTCGTCCTTCCACTCCATATCTCATACTTTAAACCATTACGACCATTAAAAAGTGGTACTCCATTCTTAGAATAATCCATGATCTCCTTCCAGTGGTTAAATGGTTTCCTGAAGGAACCTGCTCTGATACAAATTGTTGGATTACTGAGAGGGGGGGTGAATCAGTAATAGAGAAATTTAATCCTTTTTAACCATAAAATGCAAGTGTTATATCAATGTAGCATTATCATCCAATAGTTGAAGAGTAAGTAAACAATGAACAAATGAGCAATCATACACATACACAGTATACCGGTGTTTTTACATGGAAACCCAAAGTGAAAGAAAACCACGGAATTTTTTTCTTATATATCTTTAATAATTACATTCATTGGAAGCACCAACTTCCTTTGTTTTCTAGCTGCAACTGGAAGGAGGCTCCAACCCCCTAGTTTCTCAGGCCACAACCTAAGGGAAGCTCCAACTCCCCAATTCTCTGGCTACAACCAAAAGGAGGCTACAACCCCCTTATGTTCTCCGGCTACAACCGGAAGGTGGCTACAACCACAGCTCCTTGCCCCATCTAACGACCCTGAAATATAAGCAGAATGATGGAACCATTGTCACACTATCACTGTGAGATATATTGTTGTAAACTTGTACCCATCAACCTGCACCAAACAATCTGTAACATGTACCAATAACTTGTTCCAACATGTACCATACACCAAGCTGTACCTCAACCTATACCATAAACAAATGCATCAACCATGCACCAAACCTGTACAAATAACCTCTCACAATAACCTGTCAAAAAACCTATCACAACAACCTGTCTCATCAATCTTATCAACCAAATCAGATCTACTCACCAAGACAACTCTCAACCATATGCACAATATCACCAATATGTGCATCAACCAAGAATAACACAACAACTCATAATCATCACCAAGATCAATATGCGTTGCTAATAATATACCAAGACAAGTATGCTACATCATCCATAAACCATATGTCAATAATACTACTAACAAGTGCCTCCAACCATGTACCAAGTATGTACCAATCATGCGTCAACTACTCATCAACTATGACTCATAAATATGTACCAACATCATCAACTATACACCTCATGTATGTGTCAACTCATTAACTACTTGTCTCAACCATGTACCCAACATGTACTTCAACCAAAATCCCTCATCAATTTCATCATCCAAATCTGATTTGTAAATTTGTAATAGACCTGTTATATATGATCACATACATGCAAACCTTCATTAACTTTAAAAACAAGATACTAGCATTTTCATCAAACTTTACTTTAGTCTCACATGACTAATTTTGGATTAGTCAACAACCCTAACTTGAAATAATCATAACTATGTACCTGCAATGAATAAAGATCTAAAAATAGTACAAAATGTTCTTCAGTTTCTTTTATGCAATTCCTCCAGGTTTCACTGCTTGGAACCTCTCAGGAAAGGCGTTATAGAAAAAATGGCATACCTTGTTGAATTCTGGCTTATTCTAGAGAGTGATCTTGTAGAATGTGCCCCGCACATAATATTTTTTGAATGGAACTAAAAATGGTACACATAATACTACAGACTGTAATATAACCAATACATTTGGTCTTACTTAATTTGGATCTCTTAGGAAGAATTTATGATGTTTTTACCCGAAACACTTGTTTTAGACTAGTTTCAAGACTAGCCACAAACCCTATACTCCACGGAGTGTAACTCAAAAAATTCAATGATCCACATGATGAAATTTTTATCACATCTACTTGGATATGTTTCCTCAATGGCCTCCATATTTCTCGGTCTGGATCATTCTAGAAAAAACATTATTGCGAAAATGGTGAGATGACCTGTAAATAACATACCTTAGAAAGCATCATCAAAAGAATTTATCCTCCATTGAATTTTGGCCTTCTTTACTTAACCTTCTCTCTGAAATTTGCCTTAGATATCCTTTGGTTACCTCAGTCACGTATATATATTCAACATGCTCAAGTGTAATTAAAATGAGAGACCATTGCCTCTTATTTATACTTTTATGTAGCTTCCTCAAGGGGTTACCTTCTAACCATCTTAAACCATTTTCCTTATTTTAATGCTAACTCACTTCTAACCACTTGTCCACTTAGTAAATTCTCCATTAACTTTATTATTTAAATAATTTCTTTTGTATCCACTTTGACTTATAGTACACTCATCACTTCACTTTATTATTTAAATAATTTCTTCTTTGCAACCACTTTGACTACTTTGACCTTTTGGGGCTTCTAGATGACTCATGAGGGTTCTCCAACTTCACATGGCCATAACTCTCTAACCATGAGGATTTATGTGACGTTCTACATACCACCAGAAATGGCATGACATGTACTAACCATCTAGAATATTCTTACCTTCAAATATATTAAAACTCATACCATTATACATCAAACAAACTTGGGTCCATTATCCAAACCTTTGTGCTACCAGAATTCGCTATCGGACTTTCTTCAACGGTTGACATCAATGACAACCAACCTAAATAATCAACAAAAGTTACACCTCAAGAGACATGGCTCTCCGGGAGATTTCTCCTAAGTTATATTTTATACTTTTACAGATAAGGAGACTAAACTTATAAAAAGGTTGTGAGTCCATAGTTAAGCTCTTTTCAGACTCCTTAAAATTGAAAAGATAGTCGAGTGATATTGTATATGTCACACTCGTTAAAATGGTTTTGAAGAGACATCCTTTCGGTATAAGTTTAACCCTTTTTCAAAATGACTAGACTAGTTACAAAAAAGAACACTCTTGAGTCTTCTTTTAGTATTTTTCAAACTCTCTAAATGTGAAAAACCATAGATCTTACCTTCTTTGGACACGTAAAACTCAACATGGAAGGAGTCTTGTTGTGTCATACCTAATTGCATCGCATGTCTCATCCTTGTGTCTTTGTCCTAATGCCTGCTTCATTTTTCTATTAAATTAAACTTCAAATCATTCCTTAAATGTAAGCCTTGCAACACTTTTTCCCTTGCAATCTAACACCTTGACCCATGGAGGAATTTTTCCAAGTGTCCTTTTCCTGCACATGTCTCCTTGCACTAAGCATCAATATGTTCCATGCACTTGGAACTAGTTTGTTTCTCCACGACACTCATTCCTCCTTTGTAACATAGCATTATTTTGTTCTTTTATCTGTTATCATAGGAGACAGGATATTCCAAAAGGAGGAGACGGGATATACATTATATTTTATTGATAGCAAGATAGTCTCCCTTGGACAAAGCCAATCCTTTCATTTTTTCGCCAATCATTTGGATCTAGTATGACCTTAGGAAGTTGTTCTCATTACATAGAGTTGTGTTTTCCTCCGTTTGCTTACTCTTCAAAACATATGGAGAGTTTGCGGTGCCTTTTGTATCACAGACTTATGTCAATACTCTGTTGCATGAGTCTTGTTGACCCTGAGTTTATGTTTTAAGGCTATAAAACATACCGTCAAGGCATCCGAATAAAGATTTTTATGATGAGACCTTTAAAATAAAGAAACAATTGTCTATGTCTTGCTTCCCGTTGCTCTTGGATGCTAATGTCATGTTCGATAGCATCCCACGATCTTTCTAACTCATCCCTATTGGTTCCTGTTTGCATAATGGTGTTAAATAAGTTTAGGGCAATGTTGGTTTGATCCTAAAGACCAGGTTATATGTTTGGTTGTCTACCACTAGGGATTGTCATGGGTGATAGGGTTTTAAAGGGTTTTGTAAAAGGGTTTTTTATCGATTGGTTACTTAAGATTTTCAGAGATGATATTAATGAAACAACTTTAAAATCTAAAACAGTAATGTAAAAACACAATCAAGGCCGTTTCCTGGTTTTGCAATAATTTTGAGGTTGTAGATAATGGAACACAATATAAAGAAATATAAGGCTTTTATCTAGAAAGAATCTTATACTTCAATGAACAATGATGAAAGAAAAACAATATTTCTAACAGAATTAGATATTAAGGAACAGAAGGTTTACAGGTCTTAAAATAACTAAAGTAATTTCAGAGGAAATATTGTAAAACATTCAACATCCAAACCAATCTGAAACAATAAACAACAATGTATACAACTTCAAATTGATTCACTTGATAGAAATGCACATTAGGAAGAAAATTTAACAAATCATAATAAACAGGGGAAGAAACATAGTCACAAAATTGCAGGATCCAGAATTTTGTTTGCGATTTCGATTCCGATAAACTTCAAAGTTGATATTACAAAAATTGGCTTTCTCCAAAATTTCTGAAGCCCTGTTTCAGCCTCTTGAAACTATATTTATACATTTCTATCAAAGTCTTTCGTTGGTAACTAACCAACTTCCTAATATTACGGTTGCATAAACTAATGTCAACCATTTACAATTTATTTCAAAATTATGAAAATAAAAGTATTTACAAAGTTTTAAATTTGTATTGAAGAACTTTCTTTATCTACTTCAATGTATTGAACATATTTCTCTAAAAAGTTTACCAAGACTTTAGGAGCCTCAAGTACTTCATTTGCTTCAAAAGAGAAGAAACTTCTTTGTAGGCCTGGAAACTAGCTTCCTATTGTTTTCTCTATGAATTTAACTTTCTCTAATTTTGAACTTGAAGCTATCATCCACTTATCAATTTATGTAATGTTGACCACTTTAATATTTGAGATTTCCGCTTTCTTTTCTTCAAGTTCTTCTTTTGTTTTTAGCTGATACCTGTTAATGTTGATTTCTCCTAACAACTCAGAAAAACCATCTGTCCCGATATGTACTGAATATTTTTCAATAAAATCGAAGATTTTTTGACAATCTTCATTGGCTCCTTTTGTAATTCTTTTATATCCTTCCAATTTTGTTTCCCAAACTTTTATCATTATATCTCCTTTCAACTGCTCTGAAATGGATAATTTCTGTGATTTTCTCGTTTCTTCTTTTTGTAAAGAAGTTATTATCTTTTGGAAAGAATTCCTTGCTACTTTAGCTTCTCTTTCTTTTTGCACTACCTTTTCCATAGACCTCTTAGATTCTTGAAAATAATTTTGGATGATCTCCAGATTATAGAATATCTTTTGTTGTTCTTCCTCAATATTTGCATATATCTCTGATGCTTTAGTCTTGAAATGTTCCATTTCAATCACTTGATTAGTAATTGAAATGATTTTATCTTGCAGAGATTTATTTTCATTGCCCAGCTTTTGCACTTGTTCTTGAGTAATCTATATCATGTTTTTTGCCTCATCCAAATTTTCATTTAACTTTTGGATTTCTTGGATGTCTTTGAGTCTAGTCTGTTCTAGACCTTTTTGTATTCCCCAGCCAATAATTTTTTCATTCTCCTTTAATCTGTCCCGCAGCTGCATAATTTCCCGATCCTTTTGCTCTATCATAGTGGTTAGATTTCCTACAGAGTACATGTTGGTTGATGCTATAGCACCCATGGTTCCTGCTAACTCTGTAGCCAATTCTCCCTCATTTATATCTTTTCCATCAATGATAATTTTATGTTTTTTGACCGTTCTTTCTCCTACAGGATGTAATTCCTGTTTCAAGACAGCTCTTCATTTTTTACTGAAAAAATAATCAGATGAAGGAATTTCATCTCTAGTGATTGGCTCTAAATCACTTACATATAGAACTCCTTCATGAGGGGTTCCAAAAGTTGACTGAAGTGGATTCAATGCTATAATAGGACTACCAAGTTCCTTTGAAGCTGTTCCCCCAACATTTTCTGGAATATCATCGAGGTCTATTAGGCTTGTTTCTATTCCTTTTCCCTTTTCTGTCTGTGTTTCTTTGATCTGAGAACCCTCTGTATTCTGAGGAGTTATTTCAAAATATTTCAATTTATCTTTGTCACTTGAATTATATTGAATGATGGTTTCAAACCTCGGAGGAATTGTTTCTTGCTCTTGCGCTAATGTTGGCATTTCGCCTTGTAAAATCTTTGGCAGACATTGTCGTCTGTTTCTTTGAAAAGATGCAAACCCCACCTATGCATCAAGTGACAAGGTTTGCACTCTGCTCTGAACTTCTTCATAAGATTTAACATTTCTAAAAACATCATCATAAACTGAAAATTCGTGTTCATATGCTTTCAAACCACATTGTGTGAAATGCCGACTGATTATTTGGTATGGGTCGTGTTTCCTGTGCTCTATATATGCTAATTTCACTTCATTCATTGACTCGAATTTTGCCTTAGAATGGCCTATGTTTAATAAAACAAATTTTCCTAGATAAACAGGAAAAGATGGCCATGCCTTTTTCTGCTGAGCTTTTAATTCTATCCCAATACCACCATTTACTAACTGATAAGCCACTTCTCTGCATATTAACCTGTCTGGTAAAAATTTTGGGAGTGCATGAGGCAGAATAGAACAGCCATAAACCCTCACATAGGAAACATTTTCCTCAATGAACCAGCCAGCGACTGACTTGAGGTTTTCTATGATGGTATTTGAAATGCGAGGAGGTTCGCATCCAAAGAATATTCTCTGTAGAGGGATAATTACATAATGACAAACCTCATAAAAATCATTTTTTGCATTCTCTTCCCAGAGAGCTGAATGGTACTTATGAACAAGCTCAGGGCTAGAAACATTCCAACTCCAATTCATTAATGGGAAAGGAGTCATAAAACAAATGGCATCCATGATATAAGCTGACATATAAAAAGACATTGGTTGTCCTTTTGACCTAGCTATTTTGTAATTCATAACCTCTGATGTAAGATTATCTGACAGAATTTTGTGCCAATTAAAACTGCGTCCCTCTGAAACTTCCTCTAAGAAAGGTGTCCAGTCTGCATTAAAATGAAAAGGATCCTTTCTCCCAAAAAGTCTACATAACATCATTGCTACATACACCATATATTCATTTAAGGAAGCGGTGGCATAAATTCCATGTAAATAGGCCCTAAACTTGTTTTCAGCCCTGGCCCATCCTCTTATCATGTCAGGGTATGTTTGGCCACCTTCAATGCACTCTTTTTTTTGAAATGCAGCTACAAACTCAGAATTATAAGTGTGTCTATAATTGGGCGAGAGCTTATACATTACTTGGATATGTTCAGGCTTGAATGAGTCGATAACAGCTCCTTGCTCATCCAGAATACTTCTGGTCGGAACATCTACTTTATCCAGTGCCCAAGCGATCATATCGGTATATGAAACAAGTCTCGGACGTGCAGCAACCTTATGAAGCTCAGTCTCAGTGATATCTCGGAGATGATTATCTAAATCGGTGGCCGCATACTTCAGTTCATCTTCTAGTATTTCGGCAATTCCATTCCATGACTTTACAGAGTGTACCCCAGATGCAGTAGTGTCTGAAATAATATCACCTTCTGGTTGCTCTTCATTTTTCTTCGAAGCCTTTTTGGGTGCCATAGCTCTGTGTTCACTTGAAAACCTGTAACAGAGCAGAATTTAGCTTCGAAATTGATAATGTAAACGTTTCAAAAATTATTTCGAATATATCATAAAAGCATTGAGATTTGTACCTCTATTATGAAATTAAGGATCTTAAATGCAAAAGATATTTCCAAAGATATTCATTTAATATTTGTACTTATGATATCTCGGTATTTTCGAATATAATAGAAACTTACCAAATTGGACAATTGCCATATTAAAGATCATTTATCAAAAGTTTAAACCTTAAGCCTTGTTTCTAAGAATGATTAATTAGCGTTAATCTTGATTTAAATTTGAAAATATTCTTATCGGAGTTTCGGAACTTTTGATGCCAAGGAAACAAGTCATCGAAGAACTCCGATTGCCGAAATCGTGATATATTATTTAAGTTAAAACATTTTTATTGTCTTAATTAATCCAGATTAAACCTTTTCGAGATTTCATTAATCGGGAAATCGGGAATCGGGAAATCCAATGACATGAAAACTGTTGCTCACAAAACCACGAATCCTGATATCCCGATATGATTATTTACTCTTAATCATGCTTAACAATAATTAGATTAATTCCAAACTTTACTTAAGGATTAACTGTATCGCGAAATCAGGAAATCGGAAAATACGATGACAAGTTTCTTTGTTCTCACAAAATCGCGAATCCCGATTTTGTGATGAGATTAACTTAAGTTTAAACCTCTTTAACATTGATTTGAGTAAATTAAGTTTTAATTAAGGATTAATGTATCAGGAAATCGGGGATCAGGATTTTGCTATTCAATTTGCATTGAACATTTGTTCATTAAAAACTCTGAATCCCGATATCCCGATGTAAATCTAAAATTCCTTAAGTTTTAAATCAATGTTCGTTTTAAAAGATTATTTCGAATAATATTGGAAAACTTATATTCGTTTAGATTTTTAATCATTCTTTATCCAAAAATGAACCATAAAGTCATCATGAATTCATTGGAGATGAAATTTTTTTTCTTTAGGAAATTTATAAAATGCAAAGACTCAAAGATACAAAAAAATTTATCCTCAAGATCAAGAATTCAAGGTCTGTTTCAACAAGTCTCATCATTTTGTCGTGCTTTTTCCCAAGGGAACTCTTACCCAACCTGAGTTGGTCATTCTATAGTTTATCTCTTGAATTTCATGAGTCGGCCATCCCAAGAGTCCAGTCACGTTCGAATTAAAAACAATAAATTTATGTGCCTAATGATCGATATCCTCCAGTCTTTCCTCGACGACATATCGAAGACCTCAGGATAGTGATTCTTACACTCCTATTATACTCCTACCTAAGTTTTGAATATCTTGAAGTTGTTGATCAAGCTATGAAGACCTCATCTCCAGCTCCAGGCGTCGATGCTTCTTGAATATGCATATTATATTGTACTTGTATATCTTCAGATGATTTTGAGATGTATATCCATTGTGTGTTTCTTGTGGCTACACTTTATACAAACATTTATATGACATGGATCTGTGGTGTAATTGATTGGAAGCCATGCTTAGTTCATCCTGAGCATGGGTATGCCCGCATCAAAGAGATTATCATTGTTTTGCAGATGGCACGCTCACAAACACTCGTCTCGGGCTCACTCAACTTTGTGCCTTCCCACTGGTAAATATATTGTAATGTATTTTGGCCATCAGTTTTACTTCTGACCTCACACATTAGAGGACATATGTGTTCACACCCAATTCGTCACCTGGTGAGAAAATCGAGGGTGCTTACATGCTCTGTTGGGTCTTGCAGAGCATGAAAGCTATGGAAAGAAAGGTTAGAGAATACAAGACAAGACTATAAACAAGAATCAAATAAAAACAAACTACAATTGTGAGCATATGGATAAAGAGACAATAAACACAAAAAAGACCGATATCACCAATGGTTTTGAGCTAGTCAATTGATGAAATCAGAGCACGATGAAGGAAGAGAAATGTGGTTCCTTCTTCCCCCAAAGGAAGGCTCTTGAGGCCCTCACAAACTTGCTTTCCTTACAATGCGAAGAAATGAGAATGATGGTGAAAGAACTCCCAGCACATCCACTCAATGGAGAGGTGAATGGCCCTATGAAATGTTGCCAATGTGTTATCGTCAAAGAATGAGCCCTTGACAATCTTAGCAGCATAACAATACCTGAAATTCCTTGCGAAAATGATGTTTCTTCATGGCTTTTTATAGCAGATCACCAGGTGATTATGTAACCTCTTCAAAGTGTGAAAAGGGGCTCTTTAGGGCTTCATTAGGTCTTAGACCTGCCTACCCTGCGGATTCAGCTCGGATTTGGGAGTCAAATTATATTGGGAGCTGGTCCATAAGTGGTTGGGAGGCCGACCAATGCAATAAATGCACCGTTTAGCAGGTGCACGGGTTTTTTCGTTGACAGCCATGAGTCATGCGTGCATGCGCGCAGAGTACGTTCTTGTCCTACGCATGTGCGCGCGCACCAAACTGCTGTAAAGAGCCCTTCAATTTTTGGTTACTTTGTATAGTTTTTTACCCTTTTGGAATGCTGTGAAATTAATTCAGTGCCATGAATGACTTCATTGTTGTTTTGACGATGCGGAGTTCTTGTCACCATGTGCGGACGAAATTTTAGTGATAACAGATGCCCCCTGATGGATGAGGTTAGGAGCATACGTATGGCCGAAATCCATCAATGTTTCTTCTACTAAGAATGTTGTTGTAAGGGAGAGCAATAGTGGGGCCATTCAGAGCGATCCGTTGGAGGAAAAAGGAACCGGTAGGACCCGACCTTCTGAGAGTTGTGCAGAAAAATATACAACTGTGTACAAATGAGGCGGGCATGCCCCATGCTCGTGTTATGTAACTCTAAAAAAAGATGATGGAAGTGTTGGTGTAGACAACTGCAGTGCCCTCGGGGGCGGTAATGATAAAGGCAGAAGACAATTCTGCGAAGGAACATAATCTAAATAATAGGCAATGATCGCGGTAATAAGCAGTGATGATGATGTGGGCATTGATGGCCCTACCAAGTTCAGAGGTCTTCGGCAAATGAAACAAATAACAGTAATAGTCGCAAAGTAAGACCCACCATAACATGAGAGAGTGTTGGCGTCGAATGTTATGGGGGCCAACGACAGCAAGGAGAAATGGTGTTTCACCCTGTGCCGTCCGAGATCTCTCATTAAAATAGAGAATGAGAATCAAGATATTGTCGCCCTTCTGGAAAAGTGTGTTGATGTCGACAAAAAGGGGGACGTGACTTCTAGAAGCAAAGGGCTTCGTGCGATCTACTGAGGTGAAGAAGTGGCAGAGGTACATGGATGAAGTCAAGAAGTGGGAATACTCAAGACTGCCCTTGGCTGGAGAATGTATGAGAGAAATAGTGGCCGCAACCATGTAACAAGGTCGAGTGTCAGGGGGACGACAAGACCGGTGATAAGTTGTGTCAGAGGCGGGACAGGGTGAACAAATTCAGAGGGTAGAGGTAACTGACCTGTGGAGTACTCTAAAGATATGGACGATGCTGGCAAGGGTAGATGATAAGTAATGCTCCAACCAAGGGTGACATGGGTTGTGTGTGGCCAAAAGAAAGCAAGTCGCCAATGGTGACGACAAAAAATGTAATGATTGGAAATAAAGGCATTTGTACAATAAATAATGAATAATTTTGGGGAGAAATGTACAAATACAGAAATGGGTGCCCCAGTGTGAAATGCATGCTCCAGGGAGGGAAGAATTGTCTTGGGAAACTGATGAAGGGTGGGGGCCCCATTGGTGAGTTTCTGTATGAGGTAGGTGAAATGAGGGTAGGTTCGCAGATGGGCAAACTGAGTGTGGATGAAATGAAGGGCTCATGATCCTGCGGAGGTGCAGGTAAAAAATAATAGAACCATAAAGAGATAATCTGGGAGTCCATGTGGGAAAGCTAGAAAAATGAAGAGAAAGAGTATGTGGCTGATTCACGACATGATGAAAGACTATTGGGACTCCCATCCCTAAAGGGTAATGAAGAACAGCATGAGTGTCAAAAAGTGCCAAAAGGTGCTATGAATGGGACAACTCATGTGGGTGAGAATGCTATCGGGTTACAGTACCGAAGATGCAAATGGAGGTGTGGGTACTGCAGAGCCGGGAATGAGGATCCTAAAGGCCAATATCAGAGGGTGTGGCTGGAAATGTAAATGCAGTACAGCGGGAGAGACTACATGCCAGTGCTGAATATATACCTGAAGGGATGATGTTGATGACCGATGAGAAAGTACCTACGCACATAACAACCAAATACCCAAAGTGAACACTATCTGAAGAGAATCAAAGATATGAGCTTGTATTTGACAAATGTGACTATGCGCGTGCGTACCTGACCATGATATGGAAAAAAGGGTGCCCCAAGGGCCTAAGACAAAAAGTGACCCAGGGACAGCCGTGATGTAGGCGGCGGGATGCTGATCCCATGGCTGAAGACGGTTTGAAAAATGGACACCCTGGGCTCCCGGAATGTTGAGTGGAAGTTTGGCAAAAGGCCTATATATAGTTGTAGGGCCCACATTGCCACCTCATTTGTACCTACTACTACAGTGACTGGACGAGCAGATTGCAGAGGAGATTTGGAGTTTCAGGGAGCATGGGGTATCCGATCGACGGTGTGCGAGTATCAGGTTAGTGGTCTGATCATCCTGCATAGAAATAGGTTTCCAATTTTTTGGCAGGGTAGGTACGGGGGGGCGTACAGGGGGTTTAAGGGAATTTTTCATAGGATGTGGGCCCGCATGCATAGGCGATTCAGTGGAAGGTGTGCTTATGTGCGCGCCTTTCCATAGAATAAACGCGCATGGGTGCGCGTGAGTGGGAATTTAAGGCGCGCCCTAGAGGCACGCCTGTGCGGTGAACAGGCGCGCATAAGTGCGCGCCTGTGGGTTGTACAGGCGCGCACTTGTGCGTGCCTATATGATGGACAGGTGCGCTCAACAGTGCGCCTGTGTAGTGCACAGGTGCACATAGATGCACGCCTGTATAGTGAACAGGCGCGCACGTTTGCGCGCCTGTGGGTGAAAAAACCGTGCCATTGAGGCAAGTTTGGAGGGTAAAAAATGAGTCTTTTCGAAGCATTTGATGATTGCATAAGCTGATATAGGACTCTATTTTGTGTGCAGGTGGCTAGTAGTGACTATGGATGTTCAGTGGTGTGAGCGATACTGGTTGCAGTTATGAGATGCTTTGGCCAATGCAGGGCCTACGGTGCGAGCGACTTTAGCAGCCACTGGGTTGCTAAAGTTTTTTGAGTGCCCGTTGATACGGGAACAGGAGTATTTATTACAATTCCTGCTCCAGATGTGGAGCCCGGAGCTACACTGCTTCCTCGTGCGAGGAGAGAAGATTCCCTTCACTGTGGTGGAGGATGTCTATTTTTTGACTGGGCTCCCCTTTCGGGGAACGCCGCTGCCAACAGAGCCTGTGCTACCGAGGGACACACACCTGTGGGAGATCGCTGAGCGATATTGCTCAGGCGAGAACTACATGTCTGGGACTATAGTGAGTATCAGTGGGATAGATTTGTTGGTGCATCATTGCATAGCGGTGATGATTGTTCATGTGTATGGGTCACTGGCGACCCAACGGATTAGTGGTGGCCAGCTACTAGTGCTGGAGAGGGTGGTGGTGGGCCGTGAGCAGTTTGCCTGGGGGCTTACGCTGCATGCACGGATGATCGCACAGTTGGACCGATGTCGGTCCACAGGTACAGGAGAGTTCACTTTTGGTTCGATCCTGGTTGCCTGGTTCTTGGAGAGGGTGTCGATGCTGCACCCGAGGGTTCTGCTAGAGGTTCTCAGGGCACGAGAGATGCGGTTGAGGTGGTGGTCATCAATTTTGGTTCGCCACGGTGGTGGCGAAGGTGGTCACTATTTTTCGGCACAGGTGGCGCAGATATGGCAGCAGATGCCGCAGGTGATACTGCAGTACCCCTATGGTGGGTTGACTTTCGTTATGATCCGAATATGGTGCTGCCTCCTAGGGAGGTTTTTGACCATCGAGGTATGTTGATTATTGTGTATGTTGTGATTTATGTTATTTTTTGATATACCAGTTCATATGTGATATAGACGTTGATATGATCGTGTGTTGGTTGTTTTGTGCATGTGTAGATTTGGCACCTCGCGGGCATGAGGTGGAGTTGCAGAGAGCGTCAGCTCAATGAGAGCTGGAGAGACTGCCACATGGAGGGAGACGTCGGTGGGATGAGGCCGCGGGGCGACCAGCAGAGCCCGAGAGACCGGCGAGGAGGCGCTGATTTCATGACCCTGGTGCGGGGCCATCACACGCTCCTCTGACGGCGGTCGGAGGTGATTTTGATGATATACGCCATCATCTGGAGATGGTGTTACAGGACGTGCCTGAGGGCATGTGGATCCGTATCTAGGATGAGGGGTTCCCGGAGCAATGCATAGGGTTACCACCACCATGGCGGGGTATAGTGCGATGAGCAACTGTGCTCGCCACGATGACTAGTGGACGTCTGCCGCCGGGGCAGGAGGGTCCTGCAGGTGTTCCACCACCACCGCCTGGGGCAGGTGGGGGTGGGCCACCACCTCCTCCTGAGGGAGGAGCAGTTGGGGGTGTGATAGAGGCACCCTGATGGATGTATATTGTATACTTTTTTGATTGTATATAGGTTGGTGAGCCGATTTTGTACCGAGGTGTGGCACTGGCCTGCGGTCATATGTATTTTTTGTATGTAAACATTTGGATGGCCTGATAGGCCTCGATATATATATATATGAGTATATATCTTTTTTGAGATCCTGGTGTTGTTTACATATGTTTTTTGTTGATAATGATGATGTCTATCTTATCTATATGTTGTGACAGGATGTATGAGATGTTTTATGTATGTGTATCTTGATGTGATATATGCCAATCTAACACCATGTTAGCTATTTCATATGTTGTTTGATTCAATTGTCTTGGAATATGTGTAAATGTAATGGAATCAAAATGTCGAGATAATAATCTAACCTGCAGGTATTTGCGAAAGAGGCACGGATCGCGTACATGGTAAACATTGTTGAGCTGAAGAACGACTAGTTGAGAGTCAAGGAAGACACTAAGGTAGCAAATATGATGATGCTAGGCATCGGCCAGGAGGCCAATGACCGCAGTGTATTCAGCTTGGTTGTTGGTTGCTGGTCCCAAACAGATGCCACTGGAATGTAGCATTTCATGTGAGGGGGTATATAAAGCCCAAGCCGCCAAAGCGAGATTTTGTGTCCAGTGATTGGCGTCGTCAGTGTAACCAATGTGGTAGGCTGGTGAAGGAAGCATCTTTCAATAGCACAAAGTATATCTTAGAAGAGAGGGGTGAGAGAAAAAAGATTAAAAACACTAGAAAAAGAAAATGACCTAAAGTAGTGTGACTACTTTTAAGCATAAAATTTCTTGAGGTATAACCCATTGACGGGTTCCTTGAGTGAGAGGCCTTCAGGGGAGGCTAGGATGTATACGCCTTTTGTGAGGCAATGTTGGATGATGTAAGGGCCATGCCAAAGTGATTCGAATTTTCCGTGGACAAAGGTATCATGAGCAATATCATAGGCCAAGACGAGGTCGCCTTCGCGGAATGAACGAAGGTTGACATGGCGATCAAAGGTAGCTTTGGATCATTTTTTAGCTGCCTCGTTGTTCTGTAATGAAGATTGACAATCTTCATCCAGTGACTCCAAGTTCAGCAAGCGCTGCTCCATTGGAGCAGTGTCAGGTAATAGCTCAATTGCGGTGCATAGGGTGGGAATTTCGCACTCGATGGGAAGAGTTGCCTCGACCCCATGGACTAAATGAAAGGGCGTGAAACCTGTAGCGGTCTTTACTGTCGTTCTATAAGCCCATAGTGTGGAAAATAACATATGATGCCAATTGGTTTTATGTTTATTAACCGTGCGCTGTAACATGGTCTTGAGGACTTTGTTCACTGCCTCGACCTGTCCATTTGACTGAGGATAATATGGTGAGGCGAACTCATGAGAGAATCCTAACCAAGAAGAGAGTTCGACGAAGATCTCATTCTCAAAGTGTTTCCCATGGTTAGAAACAAGTTGGAGTGGTACGCCAAAATGGGATATGACATGGTTAAAGAAGAAGCGCACTGCAATGTCAGTGGTGTTGTTGAAAGTGGGCATTGCTTTGGCCCATTTGGTGAAGTAATCAACGGCGACCACAATGTATTTGTGACCATTGCTGGAGGGGGGATTACAAGTCATAAAGTCGATGCCCCATTTGCAAAAGGGGTCGGCCGTAATGACGGGGTGAAGAAGAGCGGGGGGAATACGGGCTTTGTTGGCATAGAGATGATATTGCTCACATCATTTGACGGCGTGAATGCAATCGTGAAACAATGTAGGCCAAAAGTAAACAGCTCGGATAATCTTCTGAGCCATGGATATACCCGAAAGATGGCCCCCATAGGCACCGTTGTGGTAGTCATTTAAGACTCTGTCGGCCTCGTCAATAGTCAGGCAACGACGAAGAATGGTGTCAACGCCCCACCGATATAGGATGTCTCCGATGAGAAGATAGCAGGGGGCCTGATGGCGAATACACCGATGATCATCTCGTGAAAGGTGCTGACCAAAATTTTGAGTTCGTAGGTAGACGAGAAGGTCTCCATACCAAGGGTCATTGGAAGTGATGTAAAAGAGATGTTCGTCAGGAAAGTCGGTGTTGACGGGGGCACTGGTGGTGTCAGAGGGGAGGTTCATGACAAGTTCAGCGAGAACGAGGGCCTTCTTACTCTTAGGTGTTGAAAAATTGAGGTCGTACTCCTGAAGGATAACGATCCATCGAGCGAATTCGTCGTTAACTTGTTGACGGCTGAGCAAGTATTGCATAGGGTTGGAGTCTGCGATGACCTTGGTGGTCCGAAGCAGAATGTAATGGCGCAGTTTCTGGACTACGAGGACGACTGCAAGAGCAAGTTTCTCTTCGTGTTTGTACTTCAAGGGTGGTATTGAAAGGTTCTTACTAATGTATTAAATGACGTGTTCACGATTGTCATCTCTGAGATGGATGAGGACGCCGGCTACTGATACAGCTGATGCTGATACATAGAGGATGTAGTCGCGATTGTAGTCAGATGCACTAATCAAAGGTGCATTTGAAAGTGTTGTTTTGAGATCGTCAAATGACTGTTGGGCATAATCATCCCAATGAAAGGGGATGTTGTGACATAGTAAGCAAAGGAAACCATGCGCGTGTATGGCGTAATCAGGAACAAAGCGTCTGAGGAAGTTAGCTTTTCCCTGTAGACTCTGCAGTTGTCATAAATTCCGAGGAGGTGGAATTTCGGTGATGGCTTTGACTTTGAGGGGGTCCACGGTAATACTGTTTTGGGAAACAATAAAACCAAGGAGGCGCCCAGCGGTGACACAGAACACACACTTGAGAGGATTCAAGCGGATATTATACTGACGACACTGTTGAAAAATGATTCGTAAATCATCAAGATGTTGGGTGCGTTTCTTGGAGCAAGCTGTGAGGTCGTCCAAGTGGGCGAGGATGATTTCAGCCAGATCGTGAAATATGTATGTCATCGCCCGCTCGAAGGTTGCGCCAGTGTTTTTTAAGCCGAAAGGCATGACACGATATGCCAAAGTACCCCATGGGGTAATGAATGTGGTTTTATATTGATCGGCTGGGTGGATTTGAATTTGGTTATAGCCAGAGAATCCGTCCATAAAGGAGAGAGCCTCGTGGCCAGCGCAGTCGTCAATAATATGATCAATGAAAGGCGTTGGGAAGTTGTCTTTTGGAAATGCGTTATTAAGATCGTGAAAGTCTATGAAAACGTGGATAGTGCCCTATTTTTTTTCGACGGGTACAGGGTTGGAAACCCATGAAGTGTAAGCGATGGGATAAATAAACCCGGTCGTACGTAATTTGTCAATTTCGGCTTTGATAGCCGCAGCCTTGGAAGGGTGTAGCGGTCACTGTTTCTGGAGAACTGGTGTGATGTCAGGCCAGGTGTTGATGCGATGTTCGACAATAGATGGGTCAAGACCCAGCATCTTCATGTATGACCAGGCGAAAATATCCCTGTATTCCTGGAAGAGGGCTTTATATGCAGCAATTTCCTGAGGAGTGCAAGCAGCTCCAATGATGATTTCTTCGACGACGCCATTTTTAATGGAAATGTCGATTTTTATGGTGGGGGAAATGTTAGCCATGTTGCCTTCTTCGAACGCATCAGGGGCAGGAATGGGATTGTTGAACCAATTGATAGGCCCGGATGGGATAAAATCTTTGGTTTTGACCGCATACATGGGGTTTTGATTAGGAGGCATGAGGGCTTCCTGTGGGAGGAAGAGTGCACGATGATGTAGTGCATCCCAGGGAGAGTCTGGGCTGTGTAGCTCTTCCAGTATTTCCTCATTGTTTTGGAAACGATGGGAATATAAGGGGTCGTGATGAGTGATCTCAGTGCTAGTATGATTTCCCCCTACTGGAGAAAAAAGGGGAGGGGTACAAGCAGAGGGTGAGGGTTCACTCGACATGAACCATATGTTGAAGTACTGAGGAGTACCCGTGGTGGTTGGATGGAGAGTCTTCGTAGGGGAATGAGCAGGAGAGTTGGGGGGATTGCAGGGTAAATCCTCAGAAATGTTATTAAAGAACCATAGAGGCGTTGGAAGTGCCTCGGGCTCGGGAGGAATGATATGAAGACTTGCTCCTGACAAGGGAAGGTCATTAGTCATCTCTGTGGGTTGACGAAGCAGGGCTAATTGACGTTGCATGTAAGCAAGGATCATCGGACACTGGTATGTAAAGTGAGTCAATGAATCGCAAAGAGAGCAAGGGCATATCATACGTTCATTGACTGTAGTGTTGACATAGCGAATGTCTATGATGTTTGAAGAGGACATGGTAGGGCATGGGTTGTTCTGGAAGTTCTGGCGTATAGTTGCTAATGTTTTCCGAAAGCGTGGTAGTGCTGGGAAATGATGGGTGTAATGGCCATATTCTGAGCATATAGCACACGCAAATTTAGTCCTCAACCCTTTACTACTGGAAGGCATGGTGGTAGTGGTACTTGCAGTAGTGATGGGTGTTGGTGGAGTGGGATTGGGGGGAATCAAATTCTGTAATTCAGGTAGTGACGGGCAATTGTTGGTTTGGTGGCCCTCTTTCTCACATAGTGCGCAAGGTGGTGGGATGCGTGGGGGAAGTGGAGCAGTGGGCTCCTTCTTCTTCCTCCTGCCCCCAACTGTAGCAGGGGGGTTAGTGAGTGGGGGGGAACGGGGATAAGAATGGGAACTGTCATAGGAAGTCCTTCATATGGTCGAGGGACCATCTCTGGTGGGTGTAAATACCAAACTGGGATCGCTAACACCATATTAGGTAGTGTGAGCATTGCGGCTACCTGAAAAGCTTCGATACCTAGTGGAGGGTAAAAGAAGGGAATTTGGGTGAGGTGTTGGGGGAGTCTTTCCCAAGCGGGATTATTCCCCTGAGTGGATGTGGATTCGTGGGTTGTTGAGGTCGATGAGTGCGCAGGAGGCTCCGCTTGGAGTGGTTCTGCGACTATTGAGACGTCAGGAATGATTGAAGATTCCTGAGGAGGATGAGCATCCTCTGTGTGAGTTTTGTTAGATGTGACGATGCATACTTGATTAGGGGGAAGGAGTGGAGGTGCTCCATGGTATGTCCCTAATAAGGATGGATCTTTGAAAATTCCAGGACCCATCTCTATGAGTGGGTATGTGTCGTGGTTGGTGTGGATAAGAGGAAGAATGTTATCGAGATTGGTCGATGGGTTTGGCTCATAATGTGAGACTTGGTCTATGGTCACAATCTTTCCGTTGTGGGGGAACATGATTGTTCGAAAGACGGAAGATGCCACTGCCTTCATAGCATACATGTAGCTACGTCCGAACAAGATATTGTAATCGAGTGGGGCGTCTATAACTTCGATATCAATGAGAATGGTTTTGCCTCTGAGTTCAACGGGGACATTTTGGAAGAGCCCTTCAAGAGATGATGGTCATCTGTCATAAGCTCGTAATGTGATGGCGGAGGGTATGAGTTCCGGAGAACCAAGTTTCTGCCATACTGTTTTGGACATGATGCATGTAGATGCACCCTCGTTGATGATACATTGATGGATGGTGATGTTCTATATTTTTACTGGTGTTATCACTGAAATTTCGTCAGCACATGGCGACAAGAACTTCGCATCGTCAAAACAGGACTGAAGTCATTCATGGCACAGGATTAGTTCCACAGCATGGCAAAAGGGTCAAAAACTATATAAAATGACCAAAAAATTGAAGG
>ML779786.1:360317-375685 GCA_009831015.1 Picea engelmannii
TCTCGACATTTTGATTCCATTACATTTACACATATTCCAAGAGAATTGAATCAAACAACAGATGAAATAGCTAACATGGTGTTAGATTGGCATATATCACATCAAGCTACACATACATAAAATATCTCATACATCCTGTCACAACATATAGGAAAAATAGACATCATCATCATCAAAACAGAAACACATGTACACCACATTTGGATCTCAAAAATATGTATACTCATATATATATATATATTGGCCTCTCCAGCTATCTGAATGTTTACATACAAAAAATACATCGGCCTGCAGGCCCGTGCTGCATCTCGGTACAAAAATCGGCTCACCGGCCTATCAAAAAGGTATAGAAAATACATATCATACATCAGGGTGCCTCTATCGCAAACCTAGCTGCTCCTCCCTCAGGAGGAGGTGGTGTCCCACCCCCACCTGCCCCAGGTGGTGGTGGTGGAACACCTGCAGGACCCCCCTGCTCAGGCGGCAGGCGTCCGCTAGTCATCGCAGAGAGCACAGCTGCTCATCGCACTATCCCCCGCCATGGTGGTTGTAGTCCAATACACTGCTCCAAGAACCCCTCGTCCTGGATGCGGATCCACATGCCCTCAGGCACATCCTGTAACACCGTCTCCATATGACGGTGTATATCATCAAACTCACCTCCGGCCGTCGCCGGAGGAGCGTGCAATGGCCTCGCACCAGGGTCATCAAAAAGGCGCCTCTGCGTCGGTCTCCCGAGCTCTGCTGGTCCCCCAGCAGCCTCATCCCATGGATTCCTCCCTCCACACAGCGGTCTCTCCCGCTCTCGCTGAGCTGGCGCTCTATACAACTCCACCTCGCGCCCGCAAGGTGCCAAATCTGCACATGCACAAAACGACAAACCGTAGATTGTATTAGTGTCTATACATCATACATATAAACTGATATATCAAAAGCTAACATAAATAAAAAAATATACGAATACACGACATACCTTGATGATCGAATACCTCCCTAGGAGGCAATACCATGTCCAGGTCCCCCCAGAAGTCCACCCCAGCATAAGGGAACTGAAGTATGACTTGCGGCATCTACCGCCAGATCTGCGCCGCCTGCGCTGTAAAATAGTGCCCGCCTTCGCCACCACCGTGGCGAACCAAAATCATGGACCACCACCTCAAACGCAGCTCTCGTACCCCTAGTTCCTCTAGTAGCACCCTCAGGTGCAGCATCGACACCCTCTCCAAGAAATAGGCTACCAGGATCGAGCCGAAAGCAAACTCCCCGGTGCCTGTGGACCGACAACGGTCCAGCTGCACGATCATCCGCGCGTGCAATGTCAAACCCCAGGCAAACTGCTCACGGCCCACCACTACCCTCTCCATCACCAGCAGCTCGCCACCACTGATCCGGTGGGTCGCCTGTGACCCATACACCCGGATAATCATCGTCGCTACGCAACGATGTAATAGGGCATCTATACCACTAACCTTCACTACAGTCCCTGACATGTAGTCCTCACCTGAGCAATATCGTCAGGTGACATCAGCCAAGTGAGTATCCCTCAGCAGCACAGGCTCTGCCGGCAATGGTGTTCCCCGGAAGGGGAGTCCAGTCAAAAAGTATATATCCTCCACCGCAGTGAAGGGGATCTGCTCTCCTCGCACGAGGAAGCAGTGTAGATCTGGGCTCCACATCTGGAGTAGGAACTGGAGTAAATACTCATGTGCCTGTATCAACGGGCACTCAAAAAACTTTAGCAACCCACTGATTGCTAAAGCCGCTCAAACCGTCGGATCTGCATTGGCCACAGCGTCTCGCAGCTGCGACCAGTCTCGCTTGCGCCATCGCACATCCATCATCACCAATAGCCACCTGCACACAACACAGAGTCTTACATCAGCTTATGCAATCATCCAACCCATCAAAAAAACTCCCTTTTTACCCTTTAACCTTGCCTCAAAGGCATGGTTTCACCACCCACAGGCGCACACACATGCGCACCTGTTCACTATATAGGTGCGCACGTATGCGCGCCTGTATTTCTCACAGGCACGCTCAACGGTGTGCTTGTTCACACTACAGGCGCGCGCTAGTGCGCGCCTGTCAACCTCACAGGTGCGCTCTAGAGCGTGCCTGTTCACCCCACAAGCGTGCACTCATGCGTGCCTGTTACCCTCACAGGCGCGCCCCTAGGGCACGCCTTATTTTCCCCCTCATGTGCACTACTGCATGTTTATTCAGTGGATAGGCGCGCACACATGCGCACCTTCCACTTAATCGCCCACGCATGTGGGCCCACACCCTAGTCAAAATCCCCTAAAACCCCTTATACGGCCCCCCGTACCTACCCTACCCAAAACTTAGAAACCCATTTCTATGCAGGACGATCAGACCACTAACCTGCACCTCGCACACCGTCAATCGGATACCTCGTGCTCCCTGAATCACCCAATCTCCTCTGAATCTACTCGAAAACTCACTGTAGCAGTAGGTACAAATGAGGTGGCAATGTGGGCCCTACAGCTATATATAGGCCTTTTTTCCAAACTTCCACTCATCATTCTGGGAGCCCACGATGTCCATTTTTCGAACATTCTTCAGCCACGGGATCAGCATCCCGCCACCTACATCACAGCTGTCCCTGGGCCACTTTTCATCCTGAGCCCCCGGGGTGCCCTGTTTTCATATCATGGTCAGGTACGCACACGCATTGTCACATTAATCTAATACATGTTCATATCTTTGATTCTCTTCAGATATTGTTCACTTTGGGTATTTGGTTGTTCTATGTGCAGGTACGTGATCATCATCTCTCAACATCATTCCTTCAGGTATATATTCAGCACTGGCATTTAGTCTCTCCCGCTGTATTGCATTTATATTTCCAGTCACACCCTCTAATATTGGCCTCTAGGATACCCATTCCCGACTCTGCAGTACTCACACCTCTCTTTTTGCATCTTCAGTACTGGCACCCGGTAGCTTTCTCACCCACATGAGTTGTCTCATTCATAGCACCTTTTTTCACTTTTGACACTCATGTTGTTCTTCATTACCCTTTAGGGATGGGAGTCCCGATAGTCTTTCATCATGTTGCGCATCAACCACATACTTCTTCTCCGCATTTTTCTCACTTCCCATACGGACTCCCAGATCATCACTTTATGGTTATGTTCTTTTTACCTGCACCTCCGCAGGCTCGCGAACCCACCATTTCATCCACCATCAGTTTGCCCATCTGCGAACCTATCTTCATTTCACCTACCTCATACAGAAACTCGCCAATGGGGCCCCCACCCTTCATTATTTTTCCAAGAAATTTCTGCCCTCCCTGGGGCACTCATTTCACACTGGGGCACCTGTTTCTGTATTTGTACATTTTTCCAACCTTATTCATTATTTATTGTACAAACACCTTTATTTTCAGTTATTTTCTTTTGTCGTCACCGTTGGCGACCTGCTTTCCTTTTGGCCACATGCAACCCATGTCACCCTTGGTTGGAGCATTACTTCTCATTTACCCTCGCCGGCATCATCTATATCTTCAGATTACTACCCGAGTCAATTACCATCTATCCTCTGAATTTGTTCACCTTGTCCCGCCTCTGGCACAACTTATCCCTGATCTTGTCGTCCCCCTGACACTTGATCTTGTCACATGGTTGCGGCCACGCCTTACATCCTACACCCTCCAACCAAGGGCAGTCTGGAGTCTTCCCACTTCTTGACTTCGTCCATGTACCTCTGCCACTTCCTCACCACAGTCGATCCCATGAAGCCCTTTGCTTCTGGGAGTCGCGTCCCCCTTTTGTCGACATCAGTACACTTTTCCAGAAGGGCGACAGTATCCTGATTCTCATTCTCCATTCAATGAGAGATCTTGGACGACACAGGGGGGAACACCATGGCTCCTTGATGTCGTTGACCCCCATAACATTCGACGCCAACACTTTCTCATGTTGTGGTGGGTCTTACTTTGTGACTATTGCAGTTATTATTATCAGTTGCCGAAGACCTCTGAACTTGGCAGGGCCATCACTGCCTGCATCATCATCGCTGCTTGGTATTGCGATCATTGCCTATTGTTCAGAGTATGTTCCTTTGCAGAATTGTCTTCTGCCTTTATCATTCTGCCCCCGAGGCGCTGCAGTCGACTACACCAATGTTTCCGTCATCTTTTTTCAGCGTTACATCATACGAGCATGGGGCATGCCCGCCTCGTTTGTACACCATTGTATATTGTTACGCACCTTGTGGAAGGTCGGGATCTACAGGTTCCTTTCTTCTCCAAAGGATTGCTCTACACAGTCCCACTCTTGCTCTCCCTTACAACACCATTCTCAGTAAAAGAAACATTGATGGATTTCGGCTATGCGTATGCTCCTAACCTCATCCATCAGGGGGCATCTGTTATCACTGAAATTTCGTCAGCACATGGCGACAAGAACTCCGCATCGTCAAAATAGGACTGAATTCATTCATGGCACAGGATTAGTTCCACAGCATGGCAAAAGGGTCAAAAACTATATAAAATGACCAAAAAATTGAAGGGCGCTTTACAGAACCTGGGTGCGCGTGCATATGCGCGTAACAGAAACGTACAATGCGCGCATACGCGCACGATGCATGGTTGTTGGGAAAAAAACCCGTGCACCTGCTAAACAGTGCATTTATTGAAATTGGTCGGCCTCCCAACCACTAATGGATCAGCTCCCAAGTCGATTTGACATCAAATCCGAGCTCAATCCGCATGGTGGGCTGGTCAAAGACCTAATTGTGCCCTAAAGAGCCCCTTTTCACATTCCAAAGAGGTCACATAATAACCCAATGCTAGGCTATAAAAAGCCATGAATAACCATCACTTTCTCAAGGAATTCTATGTATTGTTATGCTGCTAATATTGCTAAGGACTCATTCTTTGGCAATAAACATAATCAACACCATTTCATAGGGCTTTCCACCTCTCACTTGAGTGGATAAGCTTGGAGTTATTTTACCCACATCTTCATCTTTTCATTGTAAGGAGAGAAAGTAGTGAGGGCCTCAAGAGCCTTCCATTGGAGAAAGAAGGGACCCAAGTCCCCTTTCTTCATTGTGCCTTTGGATTTCATCAATAAGATCAGCGTATACATTGGTGATATTGGTCCATTTATATTTATTTTTTATTTTTCCATATGCCCATAGTTTTAGTTAGTTTTAATTTGTTTTTTTTTGTTTATTGTTTTGTTGTTTCTCTCTCTAACCTTTCCTTTTACACTTGTCATGCCTAGCTGAGCCCAACTGGACATGTAAGCACTCTCAATTTTCTCACAAGGTGACGAATGGAGTGCAAACAACTGGTATTTGAATAGCGACCAAGGCGGGAAGACGAGGTTCGTAGCTATCAAGATCAAAAGTGATGAGTCGAGTATCTGCAGGGTCGACTGCCCCCAAGGCGGAAAGTAGAGATTTCCGTTGTGTAGGACAAGTCTGGAGGACTTCCAAAACTGACATGGCAGCTGGGGATTGTTCTAAGTCGTCTACCAAGCTATAATTATGAGCTTCCCTAGCCTGTGGGTTGTGGACATTCCGACGCAAGGGGATGCGAGGGATGCGTAATGGTGGTTCGGCGAAAGGGCGAGGGATTACCAACGGGGGTCCCGTCGGTGTAGGGTTTGTCTCTGGAGAGATAGGAGTAGACTCAGTTGGATACTGACGATTTCGCGTTTGCAGAAGGATTTCTTCCTCACTGGTGAGGAGAATGGTACGCTCTGCTGGATTGTTAGGGTTGTGGTATTGTCCCACCTGAGGTGGGGGATGTTGTGCATCCTGTTGGGTGTTTATCACGCCTTGATGTGGAATAGGATTTTGCAGTACGGCGGGAGGGGGTTTTGCACATACTGTTGTGGTGCCTGCTGAGGGACAGTTTGTGCAGGGGTAGGGGGAAGACTACCTGAGTCTTTCAACTATTTGAAATCAGTGATCTGGGGGAAATGGTGAGTGTAATGACTGAACTCACCACAAAGGGCACAAGGGTGGATGGTTTTAACATTATTTCTCCCTTGGCATTTGTTGTTATTGCCCCCTTGGGGGTTTTGGTTCCCTTGGTTCTGGTTGCCCCTAGGGGGTTGGTTCTGTGGGGGTTGATTCCCTCCTTGACCAGGATTGTTTTTATTCCTATTCTTTCCTTTATTCCTGGTATTGTGCGATGGATGAGTTGGGTTGGCTATATTCAATTGTTCAAAATTCTGGTACTGTTGAGCAGCGGAAGGCTGAAAAAAATTTACCCCCACATGTGGATGTGGGGGAGCCATGGGTTGTGGAGGACTAGGAAAGGGGAAGTATGGATTTTGCAGTGGTACTGATCCATAAGGCATATAGGGAGGTGCAGTGCTTTCACTAGTACTATAAGCTGATGTTGAGGGAGTACCACTGCTTGTGGGAATAGGCAGATGTATGGGAGGTGCCAGTGGTGGTCCACTGATGGGTGGAGGTATAGAAACAGGGTATGGTTGTTGATAAGTGGGCGGGGGGTAATAAGGAGTGCCCCCATATATCGGTGGGTAATGAGGTGTTCCATACATTGGTGGTGGTTTGGGTTGTGGACCATGGTGTGTGGTGGCACCTATTAGTTCGTCTGCTAAATGAGACATCCCAGGTTTGTCTTGGTCAAATGGCATAGGTTTGGGAAGATCAGGAAGTACTGTGTATAAGTATCCTGATTGTGCATAGATGAGGTCATACTGTTGGGCCTTACTGATGGCTTCCTCTTCAGATTGAGGGAATTTGGAAGCGACATCCTTTCCAAGGAGAGCGACAAGTGATCTAAGAAACCAATCGAGACACTATTGCTTGGTGGTTTCTGCTTTACACAAACTACGTCGCCTACGCCACTCATGAATGTGGTCAGTGATGTGGGTGGATGAGGTCTATTTGAAGTTAGACAGTAGTTCAAGACCATTGTCGTGGCGGATGGGTAATTGGAAAAAGGTTAAGAAGGCTTTGGCCAATGACTCAAAGGTCGTATGGGACCCTGATTTTTCTTCGACATACCATTTGGCTGATGGGCCAGTAAGTGTGCGTTGAAATAATCGCAGTCTGACGGAGTCATCCATAATGCTATTGGAAGAGCACCATAGATGAAAGGTCATGACATGGTTGGCGGGGTCATCCCCTACCTTTCCTTCAAACTTTGGTATGTCTGAAGGAAGTTTGGTTGGCATTGCAGGCCATGTGGCGTCATGCAATATGGGATCATTCGTGAGTTTGGTGAGATCCGGTATGTTGAGAGAGGCCAAGTATGGCATCTCTAGTGGGGTGGGAGGATTAGTTCCAGACATAGTGTGTTGTGAACATGACCCTTGATGGGGACTAGGTGGGTTGGTACTCCCTCTTTGAGAGGAGATGGGTCCCCCACTTCCGTGTAAAGGAGAGCGAGTGAATGGATGACCTTGGGAAGTTGACCCAAGTAATGTAGAACCAAGTAAAGCTGATCCCAAGATGGTATCACTCACAGGAGTGTGTGAAGGCGGTACTGATGAGCGGGTACGACTAGATACTCCCCCTAAGATAGGAGGGAGGTTGAGTAAGCGTCGTGAACGACGGGGGATCTGTGTTTCCCCTATGATGTTAGGCTAGTTGTGTGAATGTGTGCAACAAGTGGTGAGAGAAATATAGAAACCAAAATCCTTTGCATTGAATGTTTACACAATATATATATCCAAATCAAACTGCAATCAGATGTGCATCATACATAAAATGAGAAAGAAACATATATATGGGCAAGTGGGTTTTGTCCGCGTGGGGGAATAAAAAGAAAGCAAATGCTCGTGTCCTAGAAGACGTAACGTCCTTCCTCTCAAATAGCACTGGACCTTCCAATAGTACTCAATAGTCGGGTCTGAAGTCACCGGAAGAGACACTAGTGAAGGATGAAGTAATTGGTTATAATGAGGGGTAGAGCTGGCGATACTTCCCAATAGCCACACAAAATCCAATCAAGGTGTGATTGCAGCCCACAATCGCCACCTGGGTAGATGTCCTAAATTTGGTCACTAGGTACCTCGGTCCAAGTGCGGCATTTAGATTTTTGGCCTAAGAAATGGGTCACGGGCTGGATCCCGTCCAAGAGGTGGGTGCCTCAAGGGGGGACGCATAGAACAACCGGACCTCGGCCTTCGACCCTTCACGGGTATCTCCCTGCCTTATGGTGATTGGAACACTGGACTTGGAGGATTTGAAGTTCCCTATTTGTCAACTTCTATGTTTGAGAATGTGAGAACCAGATAACGGGGAGTTAATTGGATGCCTATCCCCAAAATCCTACCTAGACTAAAAACTTCTTTTGGCACCTCCTGTGGAGGAAAACTTAGTGAGTTTTTTAGAAAGTTTTTAGATGAAGTTTTTTTGTGAGGCTGGGGGTGAAAACCAACCTCGTTTGATTAACAGTGGGAGTGGATAGTCCTGTCAAGAAAAGATGGGGTGTTTTCGGAATCCCTTTGGAGAAAACCTACTTAGACCTCCACGTTTCGAGACGAGGCTATGTGAGTGAAGAAGTGACTTTTGTGTGTGAGTGAAAGTGTACCAAGTTTTAGTTATTTAGATGTCACCTTGCTGCATCTGGACTTCACTTGGTCCTTACAAGAGTATGATTACCTATTTAGCTAGATGTCGTTGGTACAACCTTGTGGAATTTTTAAAATCCCTAGGAAACTAGCATGTGGACATGTAGTCCATTACTATCCTTTAACTCCCTATGTGTGAGTTAATCTAGAAAAAGCATGAAACTATCCTAGATTGAACATGTGGGCATGTGTGGGCCCGTTACAAACTTTTAAACTCTCCTAGTTTTTTGATCTAAGAAAACAGAAATTCAAACACTATCCTAGCTTTGTTGACATGTGGGCATGTATGCACCCGTTACAAGAATGTGTTTGAAAAATGAAGCTAAGAGGGGTCCCGAAAGGGCCGTTGTCCTCTCCTAAAAGTTTTGAAATTTTGTTAAGGGAGATGAGATTGTTTTCACAATCTCTTTCTGATTCTCAAGATCGCTTGGTTGCGCAAGAGAAGAGCATACTCAAGGATTGCTACTCCAACTTCGAGTCCCAAATGTGATTTAGATGTGATTAAAATTGATGTGTTCCTTAGATTATAAATCAAAGCAAGCCATCCATGTGGCAAAAAGCAAATAAGAGAAAATGATTTTTATCCACCTAAGTGCTTATGTTTGTTTGACTATCCCCTTTATAAGTTGAGGGGTCTAAGTGGTGCAGTATTTAGAGCATGCATAACATCATTCTTGAGAAGGAAAATGACTTTCCCCACATCCAAAAACCTTACAGTGTGAAATTTAGTTCAGATGCGTGGCCTCCAGTGTAGACAGAGGTGCATATGGCGCATGAGCGCTGACAGTATTGATAACTAAAGTGCATGCATGCAGAGAGAGAACGTTGTGCAGGCGCATGCATGCAAGATGCGTGTCTGTGGGGTGGAATACCCGCGCGCCTGTGACAAGTGACCGAGAAAGAAAATATGGATGGATTTCTCTCACTTCTCCTGTGAATTGACTGGTTAGCAGGTTGGCAGAGGTCGGTTTGTGTCCCTGCAAGTTAATAAAACCAAAAGGAAAGCAAAATAAACCCAAATGAGGGAGGAATTGATACCTACTCCCCAGTGGAGTCGCCAATCTGTTCGCACCCAATTCGTCACCTGGTGAGCAAATCAAGGGTGCTTACATTCCCTGTTGGGTCTTGCAGAGCATATGGACAAAGAGACTATAAACAAGAATCAAATAAAAACAAACTACAACTGTGAGCATATGGACAAAGAGACAATAAACACAAAAAAGACCGATATCACCAATGGTTTTGAGCTGGTCAATTGATGAACTCAGAGCACGATGAAGGAAGAGAACTGTGGTTCCTTCTTCCCCCAAAGGAAGGCTCTTGAGGCCCTCACAAACTTGCTTTCCTTACAATGTGAAGAAATGAGAATGATAGTGAAAGAACTCCCAGCACATCCACTCAATGGAGAGGTGAATGGCCCTATGAAATGTTGCCAATGTGTTATCATCAAAGAATGAGCCCTTGACAATCTTAGCAGCATAACAATACCTGAAATTCCTTGCGAAAATGATTTTTCTTCATGGCTTTTTATAGCAGATCACCGGGTGATTATGTAACCTCTTCAAAGTGTGAAAAGGGGCTCTTTAGGGCTTCATTAGGTCTTAGACCCACCTACCCTGCGAATTTAGCTTGGATTTGGGAGTCAAATCAGATTGGGAGCTGGTCCATAAGTGGTTGGGAGGTCGACCAATGCAATAAATGCGTCGTTTAGCAGGTGCGCAGGTTTTTTCATTGACAGTTGCGCATCGTGCGTGCATGCTCGCAGAGTACGTTCTTGTCCTGTGCATGTGCGCGCGCACCAAACTGCAGTAAAGCGCCCTTCAATTTTTGGTTACTTTGTATAGTTTTTGACCCTTCTGGAATGCTGTGAAATTAATTCAGTGCCATGAATGACTTCATTGTTGTTTTGACGATGTGGATTTCTTGTCGCCATGTGCGGACGAAATTTTAGTGATAACAATATGTTATAGTCCAAAATGCCTTATATGTGCATACAAGACATTGGTTCTTCCTTTTGCATACTTTTCCAAAATAATGTTGAGTGTTCCTCTTAAAAAACCAGTTTTTGGAGAGTGTATGTGCCTTGTTGAACTAATAGCCTACATATACATGTGTGTTGCATGCTATTTATCCCACATACATACGCATGATGCATGCTAGATAGCCCACATTTACCTCCAAAAGTTACAAAAAATATAAAATTGTGTGGAATTCGACGGAGTTTACAGGCTATGGAGGGTTTCCTAACCATTTTACCCCGTGTAGCCCATCCCCAAACTGAATAACCATCTTTTTCTCATAAAAAAATAGGTCTTGGGGTGTCAATAATGAGACAATCAAGAGAATAAGAAAATTCTACCAAAATCTCTTCCCTTTCTTAGCCCAAGTTTTGCATCCCATTCTGAGTTTTAGCCTCAGTCTTTCCCTCCCACCTTTCTGCTTATGAAACCCTTCCTCCTTCCCTTAGTGATAATTTGGTTGTGAGAAGTTAACGTGGGATTGACGCACTTGGAGCCATGATAGAGGAGCCCAGATTTGGTTTGTGGAGTAGTGTCCGACAAAGATTGTAATCATTTTTGTCTTGAAATTGAATAAAAGAGTTTGTCCTTGTCCCAAAATCTTATGTTTTTATGTTTTTATTGATTTATGCATTTAAATATATATCTAAACTTTGAAAGTGATTAGTAGAGATTGCATGTGTGATCTAGGAGGCTCCCCAGGCTCAGGAAATGATGAAAAATCAAAGTTCTCAGAATTGGATGAAACCAATGCCATTGTGTCCGGCTTGTTCTCTCGATTCTGACCATATATTTACTTTCTTAAATGGATGATGTATGCGAGATTATCGTACTCTGACTGTTTTCTCAAACAGGCAAAAAGTCAACAGGTCCAGTCAAATGATGACATCAGTAGTACTAACATGGCAGAGACAAGTGGCGACAAGTGGCAGTCTAGTAGAAGGTGACTAGTCAGTGATAGGGATCCAACCAACAGCCGACAAGTGGTATTTGTTTGGCAAATGGTTGGGTGCCATGTGGCCCAGTCATGGGCTACCACGTGGCACCATGGTATTGGTTAATGGTTGGTGGAAAAAATTTTATTGGAGTCCATTGGGTTTGATCCCATGACCTCTTGGGTCAGCCCAAGCCTTTGACAAAGGTCCCTTGCCAACGCGCCCTTGGTGGTGCTTGTAACACTAAAACACAAAATAATATAAATAAAGGTGATAAAGTAACAAGGGGAGCGGCCAATGGATAAACCTCATCCCTGGTTTTGAGGAGAATCCCATGAGACTAGGGAGGTGTGCTCCAAAAGGGGCTTAGCCCAGCTAAGCGCCCTCCTCTTTTTAGCTTGTGATCATATGCAGATGCCTAATGACCAAGAGCCAAGGGCGTGCCCGGTCCAAAAGGGGCTACTCTGTGTATTTTTGTTAAAAATGGGTTTTTTAACTTTAGAAAAGCCCAGATTTCACTGTTTTTTATATTCCGCAAACAAGATAACGAGTTTATGTATTTCGAATTCTTAACGATCCGATGCAAAAAGTACATTAAACTAACTTTTGATTTATCATTAATACCTTCATTTTTGGATCAAGTTTATGGTATCAGAGCATTTGGTTGTGAAGGTTTGACAGGAATTGCAAGCATTGGATGCTCATGAGAGCAAAACTCAAGCGAGGAGAAGGCCAACTTGAGGCTCTTGACACAAAGATTCAAAGGAGACCGCATAAGCAAGAGATGTCTTCACCACAGAAATTGGGTCCCTTCAAATCTGAAGATGATTTCTTCGAGGCCTTTAAATTGATGCAAGCCATGGTAGAGGAGCTTTACCATGGAAGAGGTTAGTGAAGGAATCCAAAAGTTGAAGAAGGTGAATCTTCGGTAAGAGAAGAAAGAGGAGTTGGAGGTGGTGGACTTTCGAAACCTTCTTCTCCTTCATCCTCATCATCTAATAATGAAGCAAGTGTACATTCCTCCAAGGATAAGCAAAAAACTCATCATTCTTCTTATATGCCGTTATTAAAGTTAGATGTAAAGTTTCAATTACCCACTTATGATGGTGAATTAGATGCAGAAAAGCTAGATAATTGGGTGAGACAATTAGAATTCTATTGCAGGATACAAAAGATTGTTGATGATGAAACTAATATCCAACTAGCAAGTCTCAAATTGGGAGGCACAACTCTCATGTGGTGGGAAAGCAGAACTAGAGATGATCTTAAGAAAAGTGGTAAAACAATCTCTTCCTAGAATGATTTTGTTATTGCATTAAAACAACAGTTTTAGCCTTTAGCTTACATGCAACAAGAAATGATTAATTGGCAATGTTTAAGGCAATCAAAAGGTCAAAGTGTACAACAATATACTCAAATATTTTGTAAGAAAGCTTTAAATTTGGGTATTTCATTATATACACAAGAGACACTCCTAAAATATATTGGTGGTTTACATTCTTATATTAAGCACACTATTCTTATGCTAAATCCTTCTAACTTTGATGAAGTATGTGTACAAGCCATTCACATTTAATCAAGTAAAGGGAATGTTGGTGATAGTGTTTCTATAGATACTTGGCAAAGAAAGTATGCAGGGAAAAGGAAAGAGAAGAAGATAGTCATAGCAAGAAAGGAGAAGCCTACTTACAAGCATTGAAAGAAAATAGGCCATGATGAAGATCGTTGTTGGGTCTTACATCCTGACTTGAAGCCAAAGAAGTTTGCCAACCATGAAAGGAAGAATACCACAACTACGACAATTCAAGTGGATCTTGGATCAGATTCTGATGATGAGACACAGGTTGTAGCTATGGGAATCTAAGGTATAAATTTTGTTGAAAGTTCTAGCTCTTCTAGATCAGTTGATGAAAATGATGAGTGTAAAAGGAATGAACTTTTCCACATAAGGGTTATAACACATAATGTTAAATTTGATACTCTTGTAGACAGTGGATCACAAGCCAATCTAATTAGTGAAGATGTTGTGAATAACTTGGGACTTGAAACTAAGTCACATCCTAACGCATATCCATGGGAATGGATATGTGGTGATAACAATTTACAAGTAACCAAGCAATGTAAAATCAAGTTTGCAATCACTTCAAATTATGTTGATGAAGTAGAGCTTGATATAGTGCCACTGGACATATATGGAATTGTACTGGGAAGTGTTAGAAAAATAGGACCGCAGAGCAATAAAATAAAACAAATGCGGAAACAAAACACAGAAGATACACAATACAAGAGAGACACAGATTTACGTGGTTCACCCAGTGTGGGCTACGTCCACCAGAGAAATTTCCAGGTCCTTTCTTTATTATTATCCAGCAAAATGAAGGGATACAACCTACAGCAAAACCCGTTGTAACTTCCTCTTCTTTCTCTCACAGTCTCCTCTCTCAGAATACAATACTTAGCAACATACATAGCCGCAATACATTTCCCTCATAAAAGAGGGTTGTCTTATAGGGAAAAAAAACCCTAACATAATCTCTATTGTTAGATCTGCGACCTTATAATGAATGGGCCAGATTTACAATGAAATTACAATATACTTTTACAAGGCAATTTTTGCTTCGGGAGCTTTTCCCCCGAACCCCCGCTTGCCCCCAGACCCCCCAGCCAGGGGGACAGCCCCCCTGGACCCCGCAGAGGGGTTACCCCCCCCCCTCTGCACTCCCCTGCGTGGAAGAGTGTACATACTTATGGGGTGTAAATACTTCATGGGGTATAAACATAGCTGAAAGTAAAATACCTCTAAATCAAGAAGATAATCAGGCTCCACAACCAACAATCTCCCACTTGGAGACTAATCTCAACAACTCCACCGTTGTTGTATATGTTGAACTATGAACCTTCTTGGACCTGGAAAATTTCTCATCTTCATCTTCATTCTTGAAGACCAACTGAAACTGAGAAGGAACTCAGTTTCTCCCTGGTTACTCCCTTTGTTAACATGTCTGCAGAATTCTGGCTAGTGTGTATCTTTTCCAGCTTCAATTGTCCATCTTCCAAGGCAAATCGTATGAAGTGGTACCTCAACTGTATATGCTTAGTCTTCGAATGGAAGGTTGAGTTCTTTGCAAGGTGAATGGCACTTTGACTGTCACAGTACAACCTGTTGTTCTCTGCTTCTTTCCCCATTCCTCCATAAACCTTTGTAACCAAATCATCTCTTTACTAGACTCTGTAGCAGCAACATACTCTGCCTCTGTTGTTGAAAGTGAAACAACCTTTTTCAATTTCGAAATCCAACTTACTGTTGTTCCACCTATAGTAAAAACATACCCTGTGGTGCTCCTCCTGTTGTCTTTATCACTTGCCATATCTGAATCAACATATCCCTCTTGAAAAGTGTTTGAACCTCCAAAACATAATGCATGTGTAGTAGTACCTCTCAAATACCTAAGAATCCACTTTACTGCCTCCCAATGCTCTTTACCTGGATTTTTCATATACCTGCTCATAACTCCCACTGCATGTGCAATATCTGGTCTTGTGCAAACCATTGCATACATCAAGCTGCCAACTATTGATGAATATGGGACCCTGGACATGTATTCTATCTCCTCCTGTGTCTTGGGACACATTTCCTTAGTTAATTTGAAATGTTTGGCCAAAGGTGTACTAACTGATTTTGCATTTTGCATTCTAAACCTCTCCAACACCTTCTCTGTGTACTCACCCTAAGACAATGTCAGTTTGTGATTTTTCCTATCTCTTGTTATTCTCATACCAAGGATTTTCTTTGCAGCACCCAAATCCTTCATCGCAAATGAATTGGCTAA
>ML779786.1:378225-413200 GCA_009831015.1 Picea engelmannii
GAACTTAGTTGATTAGTAACCGTATTAAATTCATTTAAATGATCTGCAACAGACCCACCTTCCGACATCTTCATATTAAATAATCTCTTCATTAGAAATACCTTATTGGACGCCGAGGGTTTTTCATACAATTTGTCCAACGCGTCCATCAAACCCTTTGTTGTCTTTTCTTTCGAGATATTGAAAGCCACCGACGCTGCCAGGCTCAGCTGTATCATTTCTAGAGCCTTTCTGTCAAGAATCTCTCATTCTTCATCCTTCATGGCCACCAGCTTCTTTGCTACTCCACTCAATGGTAGGAATAGATCCTTCTGATATAAATAATCTTCCATCTGCATCTTCCATAACTGGTAGTTTTGGCCATTAAATTTATCAACCCTAAACTTTCCATCTTTTGACATTTCTCCCACTCGAACCAGGAACCCTCTTTTCCTGTGGGTTACCTTATGCTCTGATACCAGTTGTTAGAAAAACAGGATCGTGGGGAAATAAAATAAAACAAATGCGGAAAAAAAACACAGAATATACACAATACAAGAGAGACACAGATTTACGTGGTTCACCCAGTGTGGGCTACGTCCACCAGAGAAATTGCCAGGTCCTTTCTTTATTATTATCCATCAAAATGAAGGGATATAACCTGCAGTAAAACCCGTTGTAACTTCCTCTTCTTTCTCTCACAATCTCCTCTCTCAGAATACAATACTCAGCAACATACATAGCCACAATACATTTCCCTCATAAAAGAGGGTTTCCTTCTAGGGCAAAAAACCCTAACATAATCTCTATCATTAGATCTATGACCTTATAATGAACGGTCTAGATTTACAATGAAATTACAATATACTTTTACAAGGCAATTTTTGCTTCGGGGGCTTCGCCCCCAGACCCCGCAGAGGGGGTACCCCCCCTCTGCACTCCCCTGCGTGGAAGAGTGTACATACTTATGGGGTGTAAATACTTCATGGGGTATAAACATGGCTGAAATTAAAAGACCTCTAAATCAGGAAGATAATCAGGCTCCACAACCAACAGGAAGCCCATACCTTTATGATAGGAAAGACATATTCTACAGGGAGGAAAATAAATATTGCTTCAAGAAAGATGGGAAGGAGTACATTGTTCGTGCTCATCGCATGAAAACTGACAAGCCCTTTGCAGCTACAGGACAGTTAAAAAGAATGGTAAATGCAAGCAAAATTTTAACACTTATGTCTATAACAAAACATGAAGTTAGTGATTCTAAACATGAGATTATTCCATATGTTTCAAACAGTCATGAAGTGTCGCCGAAGGTACAACATAAGGTTCAGCTGCATACTTTGATTACTGTTCCTGTTCAAAAGGGGAAGCATGTTTTGTCATTTTCATTTGTATACTCAGTATTTTTTATTAGTTTGTTGTTTTTCAATGGTGTATGGTTTCAAAGTGAGACAAAGAATATAGATGATTGTGCGATAAATGAAATGATTACTTTGATAAACAATGCTATCTCAGTTTTCATGTTTGTTGTGATTAGTCAGGTGATCATTATCCCAGCATAGAGGATGGATGATACAGGACAAAGTGGGGAGGCAGTTCCCTCACTTCTTACCTGAGTAAAAGTAGACTTTTGGTGGTCCAAAAGCTTCCAAAGTGGGGAGGAATGATCTAGGAGGCTCCCCAGGCTCAGAAAATGCTCAAAACTCAAAGTTCTCATAATTGGATGAAACCAACTCCATTGTGTCCGGCTCATTCTCCCAATTTTGGCCATATATTTACTTTCTCAAATGGACGTTGTATGCGAGAGTTATCGTACTCTAACTATTTTCTCAAATAGGCAAAAAGTCAATAGGTCCAGTCAAATGATGATATCAGCAGTGCTGACATGGAAGAGACAACTGGAGAGAAGTGGCAGTCCAACAGAAGGTGACTGGTCAGTGAAAGGGATCCAACCAACAGCTGGCAAGTGGCATTTGTTTGGAAAATGGTTGGGTGCAACGTGGCCCAGTCATGGGCTACCACATGGCACCATGGTATTGGTTAATGGTTGATGGAAAAAGTTTTATTGGAGTCCATTGGGTTTGATCTCATGACCTCTTGGGTCAGCCCAAACCTTTGACAAAGGTCCCTTGCCAACACACCCTTGGTGGTGCTTGTAACACTAAAACAAAAAATAATATAAATAAAGGTGATAAAGTAACAAGGGGGGCGCCCAATGGATAAACCTCAGCCCTAGTTTTGAGGAGAATCCCATGAGACCAGGGGGGCACGCTCCAAAAGGGGCTTAGCCTAGCTAAGTGCCCTCCTCTTTTTAGCTTATGATCCTATCTAGATGCCTAATGACCAGGAGCCAAGGGCGTGCCCATCCCAAAAGGGGATACTCTGTGTATTTTTGTTAAAAATGGGTTTTTTAACTTTAGAAAAGCCCATATTTCACTGTGTTTTGGATATTTTGGCCATTTGAAGGGGGATTTGATCCCAGCAAGAGGCCATATCTTTAGGGGAAGTTGTGCTTCTCTTGTTGGGCCTAAATACTATAAATTTAAGGCTTTTTGAGCTTGAGAAGAGGACTTTTTGATGCAGGGTTTTGAAGGAGCAGTTTGTAAATTTTGTCCTTTTCTCATGTTTTGAGAGGCATTTTTCTCATGTTGTTGAGATAATTTTGATGGTGCATGCATGAATCTGAGCAAGGAGGTATTTTATAGAAGACATGAAGCATGTAATGTAACAGCAAAGAGCATTGTACGAGAACTTTGAGCATTTTAAAGAGCAATAAAGAGGTCCTATACTTGGAAGTGGGCCCAGAGACGTAGCCAACGATTGGTGAACTCCGTTATCAACCTCTTGCCTCTATTTCTATTTATGTTTTGTTGTTCTATTCTCTTCATTTGCAGCATGTGTATTAATGGTTGATCTCTTTATACATTAATAAGCATCAAGTAAAAGTCACATTTGATATTCCGCAAACAATAACAAGTTTATGTATTTCGCATTCTTAACTATCCGATGCAAAAAGTACATTAAACTAACTTGTGATTTATCAGTAATACCTTTGTTTTTGGATCAATGTGTTGTATCATTGTGTTTATAATATTTTGCAAGTCAACTTTGGGAGGAGAACTGCAATCTAGGAGGCCATAACAAGTGAAATAGGTCTACACCAACCGTAAGGACTAAAGGTGCACCCATTAACCCTCTTTCCTCTCTCTCGTCAGTTTGTTTAGATAGTTTTTGGGTAGATTAAAGGGTAGAATAGTATTTTAAGGGAAGTCATCACTCTGCCTTTACCTAGACCTAGTATAGGAGGATTTTTCACATAGAATACATGGAGTAGTCCATCCAGACAAGGAGTTCTGGACTATTTCAACTCAGTGGTGTGGCAAGTTGGGAGTTATGGTGGATTGATGAAGATCCCCCATCATAGAAGTATGGTGTGTGGTAGATTGTCAACCCTGTGGATGGAATTCCAGTGACTTCCCATGGTGATTTGCGATGGTTGTAGCTCGGGTTCTTTGGCATAGATGAGATAGCTTTGGATGTTTGGCAAGATGACGAAATTGAGTCTTCATTGAGTCAAAAAGTTTCGCATTGTCGAGATGTGACAATGTGTGAGGTATTTGACCCAAGAGGATGAGGACACTTACATAAATGAGTTGCATAAGTCTAAAGTGGACTAGACTGGGTGTCCATCTACATCTTAGGACTACTTCAGAGAGAGGACACAGGTTTAGTTGCAGTATGTGCATAGACACGGATAGTTTTGTGACTTGGATGATGGAATTGGGAAGAATTTCATTGGATGGTCATGACTAGGGTAAGAAAGATTCTTTCCTTAGAGGATTTCATGGTTTTTTATACAGTGTGAGCCACCAGCACATGACAGAGGCATAGGATTTGTTCGAGAGATTCACAGTGTCTGACTTAGGTATGTACAAGGAGCTTGGTATGAGGACCATGCATGTAGTACAGGGATCTTGAGAAGTGGTATTCTGGATGGAGTCAGGGGATGTGTTGTGAGTGGAAAATGTGTTATGGGTGCTAGGAGTGTGTTCTCAAACTCAACGATTGAGGAGTATGGCTATGTAGTGTTGTTCCATGTTATACATGTGTTATTGGATGCCCAGAGTATCTAGCCCAAGAACAACATTGGTCCTAGAGTTAGAGAGGGAAATGTATATAAGCCAAGGGACCAGCCTATGCATGTTGTGACTAGAAAGAGAAGAGAGTCAAATGAGGAGGATCAAGTAGCTCTACCAGTAGTGTAACATCCCCAACCACTTGTTGGGCTATGCCACTTAAAAATTTTCTTTCTCTGATACCATTTTGTAACGTACCCAGCCACCTATGTTGGGCACATCACACCAAAAACTCTCTTGTCATCATCTTGATACCATTTTCTAATGTCTCCATCACTAACAACAACTCAACCAAGATGCTCTGATACTAAATAAAACATATAACTACACTCTGCAATGCACAGTTATATACATAATCATAACAGAAATATACATGCATCATAAACATATAAAAACATGAAAACAAATTCATAATTATTACTACAACACATGATTTAACACACAGTTGGAACTTATATTTGAATAAAGGATGCCAACTATGTGCAAACCTTCCATGTTCCTCCCAACCTTAGACCACACTTCTCATAACTCTCAACAGTGGATCACCCTTGAGCTGAGGCTAAACTCCACTTGGGTAAGGGTTCCTAGATAAGCTAAGTTATCTCAATCAACAGGTAACTCATTCATAGGTGACTCGATCACAAGAAACTCTTTCACAGGTACCAATTCATACTAACAACCTACATTCCCTCATTCCCCACATGCATGTCCCACCCCAAGAAGTGTGCCCCTTCTCTGATCAACAGTCTTTCGGCTACCCCACTTCCATTCTAGGGCTTCAGCAACAGGTTGGATAGGAAGTCTCAGATCCTTTTCCTTGCAGTTTGGCACCTCAGAAATAATTCCCAACAATTATCTCACCTGGAGAGAATGCAATGTCCTACGGGCCTAACAACTCACCTCTTCAGTCCATCTCTCCAAGCTAAGCAATGTAAAAGTATCTGCAATAGTAACAACAAAATACTAGTCACAGTAACAGTCGGGTTCAATGACAGTAACAGCTGGGTTTGATGATAGTAACAGTCGGGATGAATATCACAGTTGTGTGAGTGCATGAATGATGATCAAATGATAGAAAAAATGTAATAAGTCCAAACTATTTGGATGCATGTTCCCAACTTGACACTTGCCATGTTGAGAATAGTCTTCATTCCACATGTCCCTCTCCCTCAGACTAAGGATAAAATAATATCCTTACTTTATATTTTTAAGGAATATTAATAGAATATTCTTGTGGGTTTAAGCCCCCTTAAATTTCCCCCCCTTTAACCTCAACTAGTGGAGTTAGCCCCCCATACTCTTTTACATGGTTGGTCTATCACAGTGATGTATTTGCATTATAATTACATGTGATTACATTTACATTCTCAGTATAGAAGTACTGGTCTTTTTGCATCCAGGCTCGTCAACCTTAAAACATAAATATCGCACACTAAACCAATGCACATGGAACTTCTGGGATGTGTACCCTCTTCTTTCAATGCACCACCCACACGCACTTACACAAGTGTGCATTATAACCTGGCATTTATACAAAAAGGCTCTCTGGCCTCCAAAATCACACACTAAGTTAGTGTGCATTGAATCCTGGAATGTGTGCCCTCCTGAAAATCTCTTCCTTTAGTGTGCCACCCTCACGCACCTATATTGGTGTGCATTGTATTCTTCAAGGTGTTCCTCTTTTAGTGCACCATACCTGTTCACTTACACAGGTGCATGCCAAATATATAAAAATGGACACTATAATCCTTTTAAATTGCACGCACTCTTTTAGTACAGGATTCACGTGCACTGACTTAATGTGAGTAGAACCAAACCAAAGATCTTGTTCCTTCAGCTCACTAGCTTATATGAAATTCAAAATTACATTTTTATGTACACTTTGGGTTCATCCTAAGTGTATTACATTCCCCTCCCCCTTATTTATTCACTATCCTCAGTGCAATATATACACATGTACAACCAAAATTTCAAAACTCTTCAAAAAGATGTAGGTATTATGCCTGTATAGCATCCTCATGCTCCCAAGTTGCATTCTCAGGGCCATACCTTGTCCATTATACCTTTACTATCCCTATGGCTTGATTCTGAAGTTTCTTGATCTTTCGATCCAATATGCACACTGGATTCACTTGAAAACCGATTTCTTGCTCCACTTGAATCACATTCCAATCAATCACATGATTAGTATTAGGTACATATATTTTAATAAATGATATATGGAATACATTATGAATGCATATAGATGCAAGAAAAGTAAGCATGTATGTTATAGGCCCAATCCTTTCAAGGATTTCAAATGGCCCACAAAAATGCACTACCAACTTTGAGCAATTTCCCAACTTCAGGGAACTTCTATTGGTCTTCACTTTCAAGAACACATGATCACCCACTTTAAATTTCCTATGAGTTTTTCCCTTGTCAGCATATATTTTCTTCCTATCTTAGGCAACCTTTAAATTATGTTTTATTTTTATCATCTTCTCTTCCATTCCCTTGAGTAGTGATGTCCCAACTACTATGCGGTCTATTGGCTTGTCCTAGCTCATTGGTGTGTTGCATTTTCTACCATAGAGTTCATCAAATGGGTTCATTTTCATGGATGCTTGGTACCCATTGTTGTAATCAAACTCTACGAAGTGTAGATAATCCTCCCATTTGGATGGGTTATCCATCACATACATTCTTAACATGTCTTCTATTACTTGATTCGCCTTTTCTGTCTGCTCATCCGACTCTACATGATAAATTGTGCTAAAATGTAGATTTGTTCCTTTCAAAAATTTTAATGTAAATTTTGGATCTCTGTCAAACACAATTGTCTTCGGAATTCCATGTAATCAATCTATTTCTTTCAAATAAATATCATCTATGTTAGTTGCTTTGTGAGTGAGATTTATTGGAATAAAACAATCATCTTTGGTAAGCTTATCCACCACTTCCATGATAGAATCATGTTGCTTGTTAGTTCTTGGTAGTTTGGTGATAAATTCCATTGTTACAACTTCTCATTTCCACTCAGGAATGGGAAATGGTTTTAGCAAACTAGTTCGGTGTCTATGCTCTTCCTTGACCTTTTGACATTCCAAACACCTGGAAATAAAATCAACAACTTCTTTCTTCATGTCTGGCCAATAATATCGGCTCTTGATAGCTGCAATAGTTTTATGATAACCTGGGTGTCCAACATAAGGTACATTATGCATCTCTCCCAATATCATAGTTTTCAATTCCTGATAATTTGGAACATAATTTTTTCCCCTGTACATGAGAATTTCATCATTTTCTAGCTTATAGTCTTCATATTTCTATTGTAAATTGCATTGCTGAAGTTTTTCCTTTACCTCCATGTATTTTTTTTCTGATTTTGCAGTCTCTAGAATTCTATCTTTCAAATTTGATTGGTACATGATAATGGTTGTAGCATGCATCTCATGTACCCTCTCGTTGAGTGCATCAACCACCTGGTTCTCTTTACCCTTGATATGTTTAATATCAAAATCATATTCATTAAGGAAATTTAACCAACTACTCTTCCTAGCATTAAGAGTTGGTTGTCCAAACAAGTATTTCATACCACTATGGTTTATCCTCCATTCAAATATTTTCCTCATGAGGTAGTGCATCCACATATTCAAGGCATGTGCTATGGTTGTCAACTTCAAATCATGAGTAGCATAGTGCTTTTCATGCTCCTTCAACTTCCTTGATTCATAGCACACCACATACCCATTCTGACTAAGGACTCCACCAAGTCCTTCTTTACATGCATCAGTGCATACAATGAAATCTTCATTTGGATCAGCAATCCTTAGTATTGGGGCACTTGTTAATAAATGATTCAAATGTTGAAAACTTATTTCACAATCCTTTGTCCACTCAAACTTCACACCCTTCTTCTGCAAGCAAGTGATTAGGTGTGCAATATTTGATAATCCTTCAATAAATCTCCTATATTAGCCTACAATTCCCATGAATGATCTCACCTCTAAGATATTCCTTGGTGTTGGCCATCCTTCAATGGCCTTTATCTTTTCTGGAGCTATTAGTATTCCTTCCTCTGAAATGATATGGCCAAAATAATGTATTTGCTTCTGGTAAAATGAGCACTTGCTCAATTTGGAATACAACTTATGATCCCTTAATACATATAACACCATCCTCAAGTGTTTTTCATTCTCTTCTTCAAACTTATAATATATAATAATGTCATCCAAAAAGACAATGATAAACTTATCCAAGTAATTCTCTAAAATACCATTCATGAGACACATGAAGACAACTGGTGCATTCGTTAACCCAAATGGCACCACTGTGAACTCATAATGGCCATACTTTGTTCTGAAGGCATTCTTGTTGATGTATTCTTATTTAATTCTTACTTGATGATATCCTAACTTGAGATCAATCTTGGAGAATATTTTTGCATCTTTCAGTTGATCAAATAGGTCATCTATCATTGGCAAAGGATATTTGTTCTTCACATTTACCTTGTTCAATTGTCATAATTCAATGAAAATTCTCAAGGTTCCATCATTTTTCTTCACAAATAATACTAGGGCAACCCAAGGTGACACACTTGGTTGTATATACCCCTTCTTCAGAAGCTCTTTAAGTTGCATTTGTAATTCTTTCAGTTCTGGTGTACTCATCCTGTAAGGTGTCTTAGATATTGGAGTTGCTCCAGGCATCAAATTGATAGAGAAGTCAATATCTCTCTTGGGTGGAAACCCTGGTATTTCCTTGAATACATCTTCAAACTCTTTTAGGACTGCATAATCTCCAATATTTGGTACCTTAACTTTAGGTGTCTCTTCCATCTGCACGGTGAATATTTGGCACCCTTTCCTGTAACTTTTCTTCAACTGCAAGGCTCAAACTTCTTTGACAGTTACTGCTCTGGGATTTATTTGTACTGTCCTTAATTTACCTTCCTCATCCAATCAAGTAAAATCCTTATTATAACAGTCAAGTACAGTATGATGTTGGTCCAACCAATCCATATGAATTAGGCAGTGTTGGCCCTTGGTTATGGATTAAGGAAGAAAGCGAAGAAAAAGGAAGAGAAAAGACAAAGTACGAACTACACAGAAGACACATTGACTGAGAATGGGTCAAAGTGGTCAAAGAAGTGGAAAAGAAGGAGCGAAGTAAGGGAAAATGAGACGTTGGATGTGAAGATCGAGGAGGATAGATCAACAAAGAATATGGATCGTGTACAACTCAGCAAGCGGAAAAATCCACCAATGGATGCTTTGGAACACCTCGCGGGAAAGATGGAAAGATAGGTTGGAAAAGCTCTAAAAACGTAAGTCAAAGTGGACCTAGGGTTTTAGACACCCAGGGTTTTGGCAATCAGGGTTTTGACACCTAGGTTTTGGCCTAAGGTTGTTTGAGAGTCATTGTGATGTATAAATAAAGGCATAGATGAGAGGAGAAGGGTTGGTTGTTCATTCTGAGTTCATTATTGGCTAGAGTTGTGTTGTGATATTGAGTGGTTTTTGTTATGTGGGAGAGAAGTGTTGTGTGTGAGAGCACTCTGGTATTGTAATATCTTCAACTGGGTGTGAAGATCAACCCTGCAGCTGGGTGCACAGGGAGGGGAGAGAAGAAGGGAAAGAGAGAGAGATTTGCAAGCCTAAGTGTGTAGATAGAACTGTAAGTTTTCATATAATATCAAGAAACACAGTTATGTGGATGTAGCCCTAGGGAGAGGGTGAACCATGTATATCTTGTTGTTCAATTTGATTGATTTTGTGTTCTTTTTCCTTCTTTTAATTTGTTATTGCATCATTGTATCAGATCTGAGATATAGCTCACATAGTAGGCTTAAAGGAGATAAATAATAACTAGGTTGTTGTGTGTTGTTGCCTTGGATCCACTTTGTATTTCCTATGGTTGTAGACACCTGTGTCCTACAACCCCCTATTGCTACTTCGGGTGAGATTGCATCTGCTTCGCAGGTGTTGCCGAAAGGGCTAGTAGTTAGGGATTGTTGGTGTGTTGTTATAGATGAACCTTGGGTCTGTCGCTGTGCCAACAAATGGTTCTGTTGTCGGGATCGAGATCTTCTTGAGGGAATGTCAAGGTGGTTTCCATTGAAGATAGAGATTCATAAGTGGATAGAAGAACAAGAAAAGGACTTCGTTGAAGCTTAGAACAAGAACCTTAATCTTAGTACAGAAGACTAGTTGGGAAGGTATATATTTACTGATATACACAAGATTTTCTTTGGAGGAATTCATAAGGAGCTATATGAGTGGTTAGCCAGATTAGCAGATACCTAGCTTGTGATGAGATCTAGACCACCTTTGGTTTGGACGTCAGCGCTGATCAAGAAGGTCAAGAGAGTTGATAACGTTGTGTTAAGAGAAGTAGATCACTAGTTTGATAGCACCATTGGAGGGTACATTATCAATTTTGTTATTGACAGAGTAGAGTCATATAGCCAAGCAGAGAGATATTTCTTTAATGGACCTAAAGGAAAAATTTTACAGTTTTTGAAGTTGAAGATCAAGATGTTATTGCATGAGAAGAACATCTTGAAGATACAGTATTCGGTTGGATTGAAAAGCTAATGTTCAAGAACTCAGACAGTGACAGTGACGCAGAGGTTGAACATACACACAGTGGGAGAACATTCAGAGAGGTTCCTCTAGTAAACCTGTTTGAGCAGAGTTGTGAACCACTAGCACAGGATGAAGGGTTCTACAGTGGAGAAGAAGAAGAGCTATTGAACAAGGAACATTTAGAGTTTGTTGGGGTAGAGGAAGAAAAGGCTGCAGAACCTCATCGGGAAGAATCGGAAACTTAAGGAACTGCATAGACTGTTGAAGTAAGTACTATTACTCCTCTTGTTGTTTTAGCAGCGTTAAGTAACCAAAGTAGTCAGATTTATCAAAGCACTCAAAACACTATTACCAGTAGTTCAGCACATACTCAATCAAGAAACCTAAGAAGATCTATGGCAGCTGAGATGAGGCTACCTATCTTTAGAAGAGATGGATCTGAAGATCCTGATCAGTAATGGTTTTTATGCAAGGTTGTATGAAGTATTAAGCAAGTCAATGACGAAGCATTTAAGAGAGCTCAGCTTAGTACTACCTTGAGAGACCGTGCACTGAGTTGGTACATGAAGTTTGTTAACGGAGTTGCATAGCCTAAACCATTGAATGAGATCAAGACTGTGTTGAGTGCAGAATTCAAGAAACCCAAGTCAGAGTCACAATGCAATATAGAACTGAAATAAATCAAGAAGAGAGTAGTCGAACCTGTTTGGGAGTTTGATCATAGGTTTAAGACCTTGATAGGTCGATTGAGTTTTCATATCCCAGATGAGAAAAACAAAGAATGGTTCATTATTTCCCTCCTACCACACATCAGAGTTCCTCTGATGCAGTAGAAGGTTACTTCGCAGGATGAGGCATTGGAAATCACCATGAAACTAGAGTCAGCCCCTATGGGAGAATCCAACTCAGGTATGAGTCAAATTTTGAGTCAGCTAACTAGCTTATCTCTGCAATTCGAAGATATGAAGAAAGACAAGGGAAAGGATAAAAGAGAAGACATCTAGTATATCAGATGCAAGTCAGAAGGCCATGACAAGGAGCATTGTCCCATGTTTAATGAGTACTTGGCCTCAAGAGCTCCGATCCCTTTGAAGCAGGTTACTCTAGCTTGGTGCGAGTTATGTAGAAATAGACATTGCCCTGGTGAATGATATTACATGCAAAAATATGTTCAGACACCTACAAATATTTACTACACATTTTGTAAATCTATGGGGCATGATGAGAAGTACTGTAGGGATTATGACCTCTTGCATGAAAGGTCAAGGGATACATATAGGATTCAAGGAGAGATGCAGCAAGAGGGAAATACTACATAGTTTAATTCCCCAGGAAGAGGAAACTTCAACCCTCATGGTGGATTCATAGGAAGAGGACAAGGAGGAGGCATGGGTCGAGGTCGAGGTCATATCATTTATTATAACTACGCACAGCCAGGTCACTTGGCAAGGGATTTACAGAACCCTTGTACCACTTGCAGCTACTGCAACTCATTTGAACATGTCATTGAAGATTGTCCCATGCTGTTAGCCAAACTTCATGAGAGATGAGGAGGAAACCAGCAAGTACAAATAATCTCGGCAAAACCTCATGGAGAGGATCCAAGAGTCCTTGTTATCACTAGAGGAGGTGATGTTACAGGAGAAGACAGAGTGACCCCAAGAAATACTACAAAAGAATCAAGGGTTAGAAGAGATGTAGAGAAGACACAAGTGTTTGATCCAAGGAAAGAAAAGCAGACATTTGAAGAGGCAAGAAAAGAATTTGGAAGAGACCAGGATTCTTCATCAAATACACAACCAAAAGTGAGAGAATGTGGAAGTCCTCTGGAATTCGATCAGTCTGCTTCACCCAGAGAAGGAAAAGTGGTAATCAAGCTCATGGAATTCTTATGTACTTGCATTAATTTTATTAAGGATGAAAGAGTTGTACAAGAACTACAAAATATGATCAGACAATATGAGATAGGCAGGGTAGATCCTCTACTAAATAAAGCAGTACATCAAGTATCTAGGAAGAGAAGGACAAATAAGGAACTATGCCTTACTTCTCAAGTTGGAGATTATGACATAGATTGTGTGGTCCTCGACTTAGGGTCAGAAGTCAATGTTATAACAAAGCAAACCTGGGCACTGATGGGAAAACCTAAGTTGATTTACTCCCCTATCAGGCTCAGGATGGCTAATCAGCAGGCAGTAATCCCCTTTGGAAGACTGGAGCATGTCCCTATGGACATCAATGGGGTAAGGACATTTGCGGACTTCGAGGTGATTGAGATAGTTGATGATAGTTGTCCTTATCCTGCGTTCTTGGGAATTGATTGGGCTTTCAACAATTCCATTGCCGTTGACTTAAAGAAAAGGAGAATGACATTTGAAGGAGATGGCATTAGGATCATTGCACTTCTGGACCCTAATGAAGGTCACAGATACACATAGCCGATCAGAGAAGAATACCATGAATATGAGCTTGAGAATATATATAAATTGACAGCAAGATAGCAGGATCACATTAATCCTACAGCAGATGGGAATTTAAGATGGAAAAGTGATAGGGCATGTTCATCAGATTCGGAAGAAGCACTAGAGAACTGCAGAACAAAATGTATGAAGTTTTTTCACGGAGGTGTGCTAGATTGACCAGGGAAGTTCGTTGGATTGGAACAGAAGTAAGTAATCTGCCCACCTTTGATGGTTTAAATCATTTAGAAACATTCTTATTGGAATTTGAAGAAATTGTACCAGTATAACAGAGACTGTTGGCACTGGATGAATCCTTGAAAGCAACTTTGACGAGATGGTGGGGGACACACAAAAATAACATCACGTAGTGGGTGCAATGTCACACTTTGATGACAGTGCACTTTTCAAAACAAGTAGAAGGGTGCAAAGTTCGATACACGAGTCAGAGTTGTCTGAAGGACCACGTGTGAAGTTGTGAGGAGGCATGGAGAAACATTCCTCAATATCAGTGGGTGCATAAATTCATTAACAATTTGGACACAACCCCTATCAATTGGTATCTTCAAGAAGAATTGTGCCTCACCACTGAAGATTGGTATGGTATGACTCAGAACTTTGTAGCTACATTTTTATTTAAAATTCAATACCCCACAGTAGATCAAGCTTTACAAGTGGTAAGATAGAAAGTATTTGAGGAGGCACCTAACCTCCCTTTTGAGCAAGAAGAGGATGAATAGACTACACCTCTTCAAAAATTGCAAGGTTGTTACAATATCAATGTTGATGAAGATGATGATCCTAAGAATGTGAACATCACAGAAACCAAAGGACAGAGAGACATAGAAGGACCAGGAGTCGAACTACATTTTATTGGACAGCCAATTAAAATCAAGAAAGTTAATATTGGAACAGAGCAAGAACCCAATCTCATAAATGTTGGATATTATTGGGATGATACCACTATTGACAAGATCACTGAACTACTACATGAAAAGCAGGACTTGTTTCCAACCAAGTTTACCGACATGAAGGGCATTAAAGGGCCCATGGGAGAAATGAAGATCCCTTTGAAACCAGATGCAAGGCCAATCAAGGAGAGACCCTACAGATTGAATCCCAAGTATAAGTAAAAAGTCAAGATTGAATTAGACAGAATGTTGGAAGCAGGAATCATAGAACCTGTTGAAGAGTCAGAATGGATTATCCCTATGGTGGTTCAAGATAAGAAGACATGAGAGATCAGAATCTGTGTAGACTTGAGGAAATTGAATGATGCATGTTTACATGACCCATTCCCTACACCGTTTACTAACGAAGTGTTAGATAATGTGGGAGGACAGGAAGTTTACTTCTTCACAGATGGATTTTCAGGTTATCACCAGATCAAGATTGCCAAGGAAGATCGCCATAAGAGCACATTTGTAACAGAATGGGGATCCTACCAGTACACAATGATGCCTTTCAGATTGAAGAATGCACCAGCCATGTTTTCTAGGGTGGTGGTCGAAGCATTCAAGGAATTTCTACATAAATTTCTGGAAGCATATTTTGATGATTGGATTGTTTTCAGGTTATTGCAAAATCATATTGAATGTTTAAGACTAATGTTGGATAAGTGCAGGCAATATCAGATTTCCCTGAACCTGAAGAAGTGTATCTTATTTTCACCCTTTGGAGTGTTTCTAGGCCATATTGTGTGTAAGCAGGGGTTGCTGGTAGATCCTTCCAACATTTCCATCATTGTGGATATACCCCCTCCTACTTCAATTAGACAGATGTGCACTGTGCTAGAACATATTGGATACTATAGAAAATTCATCAAGGGATATGCATAGATAACAGCACCCATGGAGAATCTTTTAAAGAAAGATTGTCAGTTTCAATGGTTAGAGGAATGTTAGCAGAGCTTCGACACACTGAAACAAAAAATGGTCATTGCACCTATTTTGGTTTTCCCGGATTGGAGTAAGGAATTCCATGTGCATGTCAATGTGTCATCTATTGCATTAGGAGCAGTGTGAGCACAACTAGGAGCAGGGGATATTGACCATCCGTTATCCTTTGCTAGCACGAAGCTCTCAACAGCTAAGATAAATTACACTACCACTGAGAGAGAAGGTTTAGCCAGGGTGTATGTGTTGCAGAATTTCCATCACTACTTGTTGGGAGGACACTTTAAGATGTTTACTAATCACTCTGCATTGAAATACCTAGTCAACAAGCTAGTGATGGGGGGAAGGATATGCAAATGGCTTCTATTATTTCGGGAATATGATTTTGAGATTGTGTTCAAGCCAGGGAGAATGAACAAGGGACCTGGCCACTTGTCTAGGTTAGAACATGGAGAGGAACCTACCAGTTTGGGGGATACACTACCAGATGCCCAGTTGTTGGCCATCAGAAAGGTTGATAATCACTTCACCGAGATAGTCAAGTTCCTATCTATAGGGAGGGAACCTCGCAAATATACCATCATTCAGAAGAAACAACTGGTAGTTCGTGCTGCAGATTTTTCACTTATAGTTGGACAGCTATATAAGATGGGACCTAATGAGATCTTCAGGAGATGTGTTATGGAGGCAAAAATACCATTGCTTCTAGCATAATCACATGAAGGCATCGCAGGAGGACACTATGCAGGAAAAGAAACAGCATAGAAGGTTCTTAGAGTTGGCCTCTGGTGGCCCACTTTACACAAAGACACTAAGGAATACTACAAAGCCTGCAATGTATGCCAAAGAGTTGGGAAACCTTCCAAAAGGGATGATATGCCTTTATCACCTCGGATATCCTTACAGGCATTTGAGAAATGGGCCATTGATTTCGTGGGACCTATCAACCCACCAAGAAAGCACACAAGAGCTCAATACATAATCACTGCGACAAAATATTTGACCAGATGGGTAGAAGCAAGAGCAGTTAAGGACTGTAGTGCAACTACAGCTGCATTATTCATATTTGATAACATCATAACCAGGTTTGGATGATCGAAGATCCTTATGAGAGATCAAGGTACACATTTTATTAATAAGACTATTGAAGCCTTGACTCAGGAATTTGAATTTCACCACCAAATGAGCACTTTGTACCATCCACAAGCGAATGGTATAGTCGAAGCTTTCAACAAGATCTTGGAGATAGCGCTGACAAATATTTGCAGTGTGAACGGAGATTATTGGGATTTGAGAGTACCAGAAGTGTTATGGGCCTATAGAACCACTTGCAAGAAGCTCACAATGCAGACTCCCTTTAAGTTGGTTTATGGTCTAGAAGCAGTAGTACCTATGGAATATTTGGTTCCTAGCTTAAGAATTGCAGCATTCGCAGATATGGATGACACTGGAATTGTTCAAAATAGGATTGCATAGTGGGTAGAACTAGAGGAAGATAGATTTATTACAAGATTCCATTAGAAGGTATAGAAAGAACGCGAAAAATCTTACCATGACAGACACATCAAGAAGAAAGCATTCAAGCAAGGAGATCTAGTATTGGTATATGACAGCAAGTTCATGAAGAATCTAGGGAAGTTCAGGACACATTGTGTTGGGCCATATGAGGTCGCCCATGTTACAAAAGGAGGATTTGTGCAGTTGAAGACTTTAAATGGAGAATGGAAGGAATTTTTACTGAATGGGAGTTGGTTGAAATTGTACTATGACAACCAATTGCCCCACAACTCTCAGTAAAAGCAGAAGGAGAACGATCTAGGTACCAGGTGCAGTTGAAACTATGTACCAGACACATAAAATACAGTCTTCACATAGGGGGAGGGGCAGAGCAGAAAGAAATACAAGCACCACACCGCACTTGATCATGATGATTCCACAAACACTTATCCCACGATGGAACTAGTGCTTGTAGGAACTTATCCCTTCTTAAAGGAACTTGCTCATCCTTGATCAAGGAAACATATTTCAGCAGTTCTAAACACCTCCTTTCATACTCATCTATGGTCATACTCCCAATCTTGAATTCAAAGAATTCCTTTATTTTCTTATCATAGTATCTCTTAGTTAAGTATTTCCTTTGAAAATACCTCTTTAATTCCCTCCAAGTTACATTTTTCTCATCAATGTGTTGTACCTGCACAAATTGATCCCACCACATTGATGACTTTCCCTTGAGTTGATAAATAGTTATTCTACCTTGTTCTTGTGAAGAGTAATTATGCAACTAAAAATACTTGCTCATATTTAGCAACCATGTCTCTGCATCCTCATCCTTATTCCATTCACCATCAAAAGTAGGAGGCTTGATTTTGTTCATTTCCCCCTAAAGTTCATCCACTCCATACTTTTTATTTTGCTTCCTGACAGGGGATGGACTTGCACTATTGTGTGTACCCCTAGTTGAATGTCTTGGAGAGTGATGGTGTCTTTCAACACTTTTTCTTCTTCCCCTATTATCATGAGACTTATGGCTCTCTAATTTGCTTGACTCTGTCTCATTATGCATCTTCTTCACTATTCTATCCAAGATCTACATCAACTTAATGTTGAAGTATTCCTACTACTCCTTGGCTTTCATAAGCCTCTGATTATCAGCTTTATAACTTAGTACATCCTTTTGAAAACTTTTTATAGTCTCTACCAAGTTCATGATTTCTTCCTTACCTTCTTCATGTTCATTTGAATTTGTACCTTCATTACCCATATGGACATATATTCCTTTGATCTATTCTTCATGGTTGTAAATTCCCTATACATCTTTCATGATTCTAAACTTGTCTTGACCCTATTCTAATCTAAATGTTGTTAACTTCGCAAAATGTGCAGCCAACAAAATTTGTTAGGCTAAACAATTTAAAAAGTTCATGAAAATATGTACAATTATGTTTCCATAAAGCATTAGAATTTTTTCTTCTAATTTCTTGGGAATATTAACTTCCCAATCAACTTTGTGCACACTACTTCCCAATTATAACCCATAATTAGCATGTTCTTGTTTTACACGCACACTGCTAGAATGTAGTGCATGTATCACGCATCTATAACTAGTGTGTATACTTTTATGTTACGCGCTAAACTCTACTGAGTACAACCTTTGGGTCGCACCCTAATACTTGCATGCACTACAAGCACCACACTGCACTAGGCCAAGGTTTAGTGTGTTCACACTGTGCACCAAAACTCCCTACGCTCCAAAATTCTTTCGTGCGCCAATATATATTGAGCATGACTTTTCTATCGCACTCTGATACTCTACATGCACTACAAGCACAATGTTGTGCGTGCATCAACGAAAATGAATTGCACTCAACCAATACTCCAAGTGCACACTTTGCGCATCTCACTATTAATCGTTCACTACAAACTCTACACCATGCGATGCTAAAATCTAGCATGCTTTACCGCACACCTCTATTATGCGCATGCCCCCAATTATACACAATGTAGTGCCAAAACTTAGTGTATATATAATGTGCACCCTTATTTTCTACACAACGTCAAATGTTTAGTGTGCACACCTATGCAACATTATTCTTCCATGTCACCAGCTTCACATAATGTAGTACCCAATTTTAATGTGCACACTTACGCACCTTATTCTTTTGTGCATAACTACTACTTAGCATGCAAAATATTTTGACGCTTAACTGATTTTTCCATAAATTTTGATGTAGAAATTGGGGATTTTGCCCGATTTTCACCCAATTTTATACCATGGACATTCTACAACCATGAAATTTGCTCAATTTCACTCTAATATATCCAAATTCAAACTTTTTCAAAAACAATTGTTTGTGTGCATTGTTGGTTGATATTCTAGTTGTGAGTTTTCCCAAATTCATTCGCAAATTGAGAATTTATTCTAACAATTACATTCAATATGTTTTGGCTTCCCTATAACTTCATATTAGACCAATTCATGTATGAATTTTCCTTAAATGGGGATTAAAATTAAGGATATCTCATCACTTAACGAATTTTCCCCAAATTCTCCATGAATTTAACAACAGAAATTGGGGGTTTTACCCAATTCCACTCGATTACTTCAATTTATGTCATCGACGTCATGAAACTTGAAATTTAGCCACTCCCAAATTCAATTCTCTGTAATAATCTGCTTCGACACTAAGCTAACTCGTCCTATCTAGGCTCAGTGTTGAAAACTAGGCTCGGATACCAATTTGTAACATCCTCAGCCACCTGTTGGGCTATGCCACTTAAAAAATTTCTTTCTCTGATACCATTTTGTAACGTACCCAGCCACCCATGATGGGCACATTACACCAAAAACTCTCTTTTCATCAGCTCTGATACCATTTTGTAACTTCTCCATTACTAATAGAAACTCAAACAAGATGCTCTGATACTAATTAAAACATATAACTACACTCTACAATGCACAATTACATACACAATCATAACAGAAATATATATGCAACATAAATAGATAAACCCATGAAAACAAATGCATAGTTATTACTGCAACACATTATTTAACACACAATTGGCACTTATCTTTGAATAAAGGACACCAACTACGCGCAGACCTTCCACGTTTCTCCCGGCCTTATACCACACTGCTCATAACTCTCAGTGGTGGCTCACCCCTAAGTTGGAGCTAAAATCCACTTGGGTAAGGGTTCCTAGCCAAGCTAAGTTATCTCAGTCAACAAGAAACTCAGACACAGGTAACTCAGTCACAGGTGACTCGATCACAGGAAATTTCTTCACAGGTACTAATTCATACTGATAGCCTACAATTCCCCATTCCCCACATGCATGTCCCACCCCAAGAAGTGTGCCCCTTCTCTGCTCAACAATCCTTCATTTTCCCCACTTCCCTTCCAAGGCTTCAGCAACAAGTTGGATAGGAAGTCTTTGATCCCTGTCGCTGCAGTTTGTCACCTCAAAAATAATTCCCATAAATTCTCTCACTGTCACATACCCACTACGGGAATCAAAAAATTTCGTTGAATTCTCGACGATCAGAATCCTCGAAAATACCTACAGGGGTCTAGCGTAGGCTAGTTCCTTCCTTGTCCACCTCCATGTGATCGTGGGTCACGACCATAGGCCGAACAAGTATGGCATCCTTTCTCTTTTCACAACTCAGTTCTACCAGAGCGTCGATTCTTTTGACTCTACAAACCCCGAATGTCGAACTATCAAAGAGGCTTCAATCAGCAATTAGCCCCTTGGGCTATGCCTTAGTCCATAGGTCCTTTTCGGTATCTCCCCTGTGCGAATAGCACTAGGTGCAAGCTCCACCTTTCCCAAGTGACCACAACTCTATGACCAAGGCCTATTCCCAAAGACGCTTGTTGCAACTCACCATCTCGTGAGTTCACGAGTCAAAACTCCTGACTCCCCAATCTCGTGATACCCGAGATCACGAAATGGGTATAGCTCCTTTCTGTCAACGCCTTCCACGCGTGACCACTAGCTAGGCTAAATGCGACCACCTCTCACTACTCTCCCCTTCACGAGTTGAAGGGTTGAGCTCCTGTGCTCTTACTCCACAAATCCCCGAGACATGAAAAGTCAACGGAGTGTTGACTCCTTCTCCCCAGACGATGCATGTCTTCCTGTCAACCACACGGGCCCCACCTTGTGGTCCTACCATGTGTCCCTTCTTTTGTGCCTCAGATCTTGGCACTTCACAACTTCTGCAATCGAGACAAGGTCCTCTCAACCTACGAACCTCCGAGTGCGCGATACATGCGATAAGGCCCTGATCCAACGGTCCTCCTATTCCTGGATCCAACGGTTCATATTTTTCTCCTCATGATTTCTCACTTCACGACTTCATGAGTTGGAGCACCCAACTCTTGCGCTCTCTTCTTGTGAAACCCCGAGATCCCGAACTCGGACCTCTTCGGGACTGCCCTGACCCTAACCGCCTTGCAACCCTACAAGATCCAATGGCTATCGGTTGTTCACCACTTCTATCTCGAAGTGTCTCCACCGTCCATACAACTTCTCCCATGGATGCTTATATGACTTAAATCCCTCACAACTTAGTATGATCCAATGGACATCGACATTTCGTCACTTCTCTACAAAGTCTCTCTGTCATCCATTTCTTCTCTCTTCTGTGCACATCTGGACGTACATTTTTGACGACCCAGATCTATTTCGCTCCAGCTGATCTAACGACAATCGTAGCTCCTCCTTGAGCATGCGCTTCTCTTCCTTCTCCTTGGAGGATTTATTAAGTATCAAAGGTCTTGGCCTTTACTTCTCTTCTGCGATCTTTGCAGCTAAGCTCTGTGCACAAAATGGCACTATCCCTCCTGAGCTTCTCTTCTCTGGAACCGTGAAATATTTCCTCAACCTCATTGATTCCTATAGGGTCTGCGCACATGACAAGGTGCTACCTGTCCTCCTCAGATGGACAGCTATGATTTTCTCGCGACTTCACCACCCGCGAAGTCGAAATACTTCCCACTAGGACTTCCGATGTCTGAATCCCCGATATGGGAAATTTGGCGACACATGTCCTCCCTCCAACGGACAGCTCAGGGTCTTTCGTGACTTCGCCGCTTGCAAGGGCTAGGCGCTCACCAATGTGAGTCCCGATGCTCGAATCTCTGAAATGGATGATTCCATGACACACGTCCTCTCGCAGATGGACGGCTCAAATCCCCTTTCGTTATTTTGGGACTTCTGATGTTGAGTGCCCAGACTCCCGAATTCCCAAATGCCAAAATCCCGATACGAACTCCTTCTCGGGATGTTTACTATTGTTCACAAGGGTTTATCCCTCATGCATCTCCTAACAGATCCAACTGTTGTCGAGTTTTTTAACTAAGATCTGATGGTTCAGATCAGTCCCACATTGTGCACTCTTCCAGTGCTCCCTGGATGTGGAAAAACCAACAGTCCAGATACTCTCACGGACCTTGGGAATATACGGTCTTGATTTCTTCACCATTCATGAAGATAAAGGAAAGGGGTTAAGGCATGTAACGCCCTTATTTCTTCCTCCAACCTAACGGTCGTGAATGACCGTAGATCTTTCGATGAAATCTCATCCATCCATCGATACCTATCCCTACGTTGTTATTTCAGGATTTCAAGAGCACCATTCTTCTTCGTATAGGGTTACTAAGACTTGCGCCTTCAAATCCTTTTCCAGGTTCTTGATAAGCTTTCCAAGGAGGATATCTCTGTGGAGAGATCGATTCTGAGTATTCCTGGGGACGATTAGAGGTATATATTTCCTGCGAACAGACTCGAAGTCTGAATTAATTCAATATGCATACATATATATATATATATATATATATATGTACAAATCTATCTATAAACATAAGCCATACATGGTCCTTCCAACAAAAGCATGCGACCACCATTTCTGATCAAACACCACACAGACAGTCTTATACTAAAACCCTTCATGATTTCACAGCTTATGAGCATAAATGTTACAATATGCGTTTCAAGATGCAAAATGTAAAACACTTATCAGAAATAACACCAGATGTGATTGCAACTGCTGAGAGGGGTGCTTGTTTCCACCCAACCATAGGCTCAGCGACTCCCAACAGATTTACCACTAGCCACCCCCAAGGTGAGACCACAATGTTGCAAGACTGTGTCTATGTTTATCAGTTACCGAGAATGAAGTTTACTCCCCTTCTTCTCCACTGTCACTCGCTCTATGTTTTTCCAGAGTTCTCCTTTCTCTTTCCCTCACGTCTCCCCTTGATCACCCACACTTCCTGCCTTTTCTCTGTTCGGCGAGGTTGTGTGTGGCACGATTTTCCTCATAGTGGTCAATTATGAGGACTCCATGGATGGGTGGTTCACCCCCACCCTCATTACTCATGAGGAGCCCTTTACCTACCAATTCTGATGAGTCATTTAATTTGGGGCCAACAAGCCGCTCTTGGTTCTCTGGGCCAGTGAAGTCCAAATATAGTATTGGTTTTGGTGGAATTTAATGCCACCTTTCCAGGTGCCTTCCACCACCTTTCTTTATCCATCATGGTCTCTTTTTAAGAATATCCCCTCTCAGAAGTCCTGCAATATATATTCATAATATTATTCACATTCATCGACCTTTTTTACAAGGTCCATTCACATCACACATTCACATTTTTTAATTTGCCACAGTTCTTGGCTAGTATAGTTATTTTTACAAACTGGGGGAAACAGGGTGTTACACTCACCTGGAAAGAATGCAATGTCCTTCATGCCTAACAACACACCTCTTCAATCTAGCTCTCCAAGCTAATAAATGTACAGGTATCTGCAATAGTAACAATAGAATATTGTTCACAGTATCAGTCATGTCCAATGACAGTAACAGTTGGGTTTGATGACAGTAACATTAGGGGTGCATATCATAGTTGTGTGAGTGAATGAATGATGATCAAATGATAGAAAAAAGGTATTAATTCCAAACTATTTGGATGCATGTTCCCAACTTGACACTTGTCATGCTAACAATTGTCTTCAATCCACATGTCCCTCTCCCTCGGACTTAGGATAAAATAATATCCTTACTTTATATTTTTAAGGAATATTGATATAATATTCCTTTGGGTTTACACCCCATTAACTTGGCCCCCCCTTAACTTCAACTAGTGGAGTTAGCCCCCCCATTCTATTTTATGTAGTTGGTATGTCACAGTGATGTATTTTCATTATAATTGCATGTTATTACATTTGCATTCTCAGTATAGAAGTACTAGTCTTTTTGCATCCAGGCTCACCAACCTCAAAACATAAATAGTGTGCACTAAACCAATGTGTGTGAAACTTCTAGGATGTGCACCCTCTTCCTTCAATGCACCTCCCACATGCACTTACACAGGTGTGCATTATAACCTGAAATTTATACAAAAAGGCTCTTTGGCCTCCAAAATTGCACACTAATTCGGTGTGTGATGAATCCTGGAATGTGCTCCCTCCTGAGAAGCTCTTCCTTTAGTGCAGCACCCTCGTGCACCTATATTGGTGCACTCTTTATTCTTCAAGTTGTTCCTCTTTTAGTACACAATACTTGTGCCCTTACAAAGGTGCACGCCAAATATATTAAATTGCGCGCTATAACCATTTTAAATTATGCACACTCTTTTGGTACAAGATTCATGCACACTGACTTAATGCACACAGAACAAAACCAAAGATCATGTTCCTTCAGTGCACCAACTTCTATGAAATTCACAGTTACATTTTTATGTACACTTTGGGTTCAGCCTAGGCGTATTACAATTGGTGAGGTAGGTGGCCCCACCAATAGCATAGAGGACAATGGACAGGGAGAAGGTAGCTCTGGAGGTTGTGTAGACTAGAAGGGAGTCTGACTTCAAAGGGAGTTAGTAGACTTAAAGGGAGTATGACTTCAGAGGGAGTCAGGAGGCTCAGAGGGAGAGTCAGTCACTCAATGGGAGCTAACCTTCAGGTCCAAGTGGGAGAGAGGCATCTTTCAAGACTGCCAGGAGGGTGTCATGGGTTGAGATGACCAAAAAGGAGGCTCAAGAGAAGGAGGATTCTAGGAGCAAGGTGTATTCTAGGAAGGGATCATGCCAGAAAGTAACAACCAATGAGACAGATTGGATAGTAAGATTTGCTTTAGTGATAGAGGGAGCATCCAATCAGGAGGATTGGAGTGCATCTGTGGTAGCAAATCCTGTACAGGAGTTAGAGCTACTCCCAAGGTGGGAGACAGAGCTATTTCCAGGTGATTGTAGAGTGTGGTGAGAATACCTCCCTCACTAAGAGGGGGTGTTGACTTTTGTAGCTTCGGGAAGGTATTCTCACGTGGCCTAGGTGTCAGGCATGTGGGAATCATCGTGGGAACCACATTACACTATTGTTTTGGAGAAAACCATCATTGGAATGAAGTTGGGGCTTCATGGGTTTGGTGGTGGGCTTTGTGGATTTTTATTGGGGTTTCAAACCCACAAGAAAGTATAATTTGATGTTGACTTGTGAAGGGGATTCTATGTTGACCCGTAAGACTTGTATATAAAGGAGATAGGTCATTGTGACATTTCATACGGTCTAAATTGTGTAGGTATGGAGTTAGCATAAGTGAGTGAGAACTTGTGCTAGGAGGCTTGGTGATTTCATCAAGGGCATGTCTGTAACTTTGGAAAATATGGCCTAGGAGAGAGGTATCCATAGAAGGAAGAAATTATACGTGTGGAGTGAATCGTACGGAAGTGTTTATACAGGTATTCATGCATGTATGTAAGTTGTAGTGGGAACAACAGAGTACATATGAAAATTACATTAGGCATAGTCAGGTATGTGTCGGTTTCAATAAGGTGAATCGCGTATATGCAGGTTGCAATGTCTATATTCGCGTATATACATGGGTTGTAGTAAGGTGAATTGTGTACGTTTGTACAAGGATTATGAGTAGGAGAAGGTCCATATAGGTTGGCGTCAACAGCAATACAGGTGATGTCAGCAGGTCATACAGGTCGTCTGTAGCAAACTTGTAAGTTGGGATTTGTCCCAAGTATTTTTCTGATGGTTTGTGGTTTTTGAAGGACAAGGTTGTCCTCGGATTTTGGTGTAATTGTGACAGCTAGGAGGGATGGTTTTTTCCCTCAGAATTTCTAAATTTGATAAAGTTATAGAACATAATTTTTGTGTCTCATGTGTATTGATGATTCATCTATGATCTTATTGTTTCCACTACATATATTTTCAGTGTAAAATTGTTCAATGATAACAACTAGGGTTTATTGTTAGCTCACTAGGAAGCAATTTCATATCTGAAAATTAGTCACATAAGATTGAATGTGAAAATTGACATACAATATGCTCATCACAAGACAACATTAATAAATTCCTAAGATCAGTGAAAGATCATATTGACCAAAGATTGCAAAAATGGGTTTACCACATTCCATGCACTTGCGGGATAATATACATCAATGAAATAGGGAGGTCCATCCAAACAAGAGTAAAAGAGAACATTTTAGATATCTTGTGTAAAAGGACTCGTAAGTTGACACTAGTAGAGAATTTACACAATACTAAACATCCCATTAAAATTGAAGAAATGGAAATCCTAGACAAAGTCGATAAATGGTCCAAAGGAGAAATTATAAGAGAAGCAATAGAGATTGTAAAAACTCTAATTGTCTAAATCATAGTTTGACAATTAGTCAAGTATTCCTACCAAATCTTGTTAAAGAATAAATAATCAATAGATTCCTTGATAGATTAATGTAGAAGGTTATCTAGAGTGTTGTTTTTATATTTATTAAATGAAGGTGAGGTTGAACAACTCGACATCATTATTGTCATGATTATGACCCTAAGAGGAGGTTCGAAAAGTTGACTATAAAAAATAGAACATATCGTAGCTACTCCAATTTGTTGGGTGTAATATCTCTCTTCTTATTTCTTAGGTCTGACCCAGGTTTAGATCTGATCGGGTTTCCAACAAAACCCTCTAAAACTATCATCCCTCATGGTAAACCAGAAGGAAACACAGTGCACAGAATGTAATGCATAGTCTCACCCGAGATAGTTCTATGGGTGACTGCAAAGCTCAAGTTCTTTCAGTCTAGGAAGGAGAGGGGATCGGGGATTATATTTAATCTTCTTCAGTCCTTAAATTGATTATTTCTTCTATTATTCCTAAGATTCAATCATCTTTTAATCCAAGCATGCATTCCAATATATGTATCGTAACCATTCATTCATAAACTAATCACTGAAAGAAGTGAATATGCAATAAACATTACAGATAACACGTGTTTTACCATGGTTCACCCCCTCCTGGGTTATGTCCACGCAACTTTGGCTTCCAGGCTCTTTTATTAAGTCATTGCAACATATGGAATTGCATGCACTATAGTCCCAATAATACAATCATGAAAAAGGTTCCACAACCTCTGTGAGGCAGACTATATCACACTAAGCCCCTCAACCTATTATATAACCCTCAAGATCTATATACTTGACTCTTCTACAGCTCAACAGCTTACAAAATATATTAGAACTACAATGGTCGCAATGAACTAGTATCAGAATCGAACATCACTAAGAAGAAACAACCCCGACCTAGACCTCTTAGGTTCTTATTTATACTATTGTACCAGCTTATTAGCAATTACAATCTCTTACTAAAACACTAACCCTAACTTGGTTAAGTTTTCCTACTTGCGTGCCTTGCATGGTTTCCTCCTTTGCATGTAGTTTTTCCTCACACGTGATGCTTTCTCTTCCACTTGTTCTTCTGGAAAATTGGGCTTTACCTTCCAAAAATAGTCATTTACTCAAAATAGACCTGCACCCAATAGGCCCCCAACACTGACATGTGGCTTGTCCTAAGCCACCTGGGAAGTGTGCTCTCCCTGAATAGTCTCTTCCAGGTTGTGGAACTTGTCCTTCAATTCCTTTCCTCTTTCTCTTATCTGTGCAACTTTGTTTGTTAGTGCCTCTATAGTCTACGATGTTATCTCCTCCTGTATCAAGGTTTTGCACTCTACTTGTGTCTATACTTTGCTTGTCTTCTTCTCCTCCAACTGAGCAATCATATGAGTTTCTTGTTCTTGGAGGGGTTCTAGTTTTGCTTATCTTGCTTACTTATTTCTCTGCACAGTTTCTAATTCTGATTGTAGGTTCTTCATGTCCTGGGTGCCCTTTAGGCTCTCTATGATGCTCATTGATTTTTGCCTTTGCTTGAGCTCTTGTATGGCTGCACTGACTCTCTCCTCTTCCTGGTCCCACTGTTTCACCTACTCATCTTCTTCCAATGTTGTTCAGAGTTGAATGGCTCTGTCGAACAGTTCTTCTATTGCGCTTGCTTGGTTTTCCATATCTTCTATTTGGAGTGCAACTTCTTGTTTCCTCTTCTCTTGGACCTCGAGAGTAGTCGTAGGGATAAGAATTTTATTTATCTCTTTAATCTCTTATCTGTACTGATCAATGGTTTGTGCAATGAGATTGATATTCTTCTCTGCACTTCTATCTGTTTCTTGTGCATCGCCTAGGATGTGATTATAAACCATTGTCATTCCATGTTCCATTCTATCCATGCGTTCTTTTTCCTCCTTTTTTTCGATCTTGACCTACTCGACTACCAGTTCCAAGGCGTCCCTGTCATTCTTTATTTCCTACAATTCTGCCACATATTTCCTTACACATGACTGCACTTCCTACGTGACACTGACTTGAAGCTTATACAGTGCCATGGTTGCTATCCTTACCAGTACCAACTCTACCTGTGCCAGATCCTTCGCTGGTGTATGTGTTACGGCTTCATCCATTTGCAGCATGGTTGATGTGATTTGGAAGTTTGGACTCACATGCGCTATGGTTTGGATGGTGTCATGTTCACCCAGTGTGGTCCTTGCCTCTACTTCTATTGTTGCAGAGAAGGGTTTTGTTCCCCTTTCTAGCCTTTGTGTTGCATGTATTTATTCCAGGACCTGCCTTATGTCTTCCAACTCATTTTGGATTCTTCCTCATTGGTGTTGAGCTTCTTCGAATTCCTCAATTGCATGGTATTGGACTCTTTCTATGACGAGGTCGACATCGTCCTTAGTAATTGTGTACTCTAGTAGCTTCTTATGAGCCTTGGCCTTCTTGTGCAACCCCCCTATGTGTATAATTGGTCGTTTGGGTGGCCCTATTTCTTATCGGGTGGTTGTCGAGGGAGTTTCTTGTGTCGTTGTGTCCCCCACTCCTTGTTCTCCTTGTGTCGGGGCAATTTCCTTTTTCCCCACCTATGCATCCTTCTTTTCCGCACTCCCCTTCTTTTGTTGCGTCAGCTTCTGACTATGCTTCCCCTACTGTGTCAGATTTTTAGGTGTAGTGTTTTCTCATGCAGGTGTCTTATATACCCCTTCTTCTACCTCCTTTCCCTTAGGCACTTCCTTAGTAATGATTGGGATATTCTAGTCATCTTGCCAATCCTACATTTCCATTTCTACCTCTTCTCCAGTGATGCAGTATCACAGTTGCAACCATTCCTTCTCTAGATCCCTGCGTGCTTGGATCCACATGTTGTGGTGTATATCTCTGAATTTTGTTATGCATTGGCACTATGCAACAACCTCTGAAGTGATTCTCCATGTATTGTATATTCTCTCTTGGATGTCATTGAAGTACCATGCAAAGGTACTCTCATTTCCACTTCTTCTCTTGGGGTCCAAAATTCTCCCCATTGATGTATACCACGATGCGTGGAAACGGCCTATTCGATCACAAAAATATGAGTATGGAGGATCCCTCCACCTGATCAACGTGATCAGAACTCTGTTCCCAATTCTTGTGCATCTTTGCAGTCATCGAGGAATAGGTTCAACAAATAGGGGTACCAGGTGAGCATGGTGTCATTAGCGCACTGGGCTACAACTACGACAACCCTAGTCAGGACCTCCTCCTTGCGGCATTTCCTTAGACATTTTCATTCCATGAGCTTTGTGGCCATCCAAGTGGCTATGCAGCTGATTCTTTTAATTATGATCCTGCATGAGCCCCTCTCTATGCCATATAATTTCTTTATTTACTCGAAGAGAGACTTCTATTTTGTCTTGTCATCTAGGTATTGTGCGAGACTCTCACCCATTGAAGGTAGACCTGTGATGAACGCAATTAACTCCATGTCGATGGAGACGAGTTCCTCCATCCATAGGAAGACTCCATGGAGAACTATCATCAACTGCTTGATGCAATTATTTACCTCTTCCCCCTGCCAAAGTGGGGAATCTCCACTAATTTTAGGATCCATGTGTTCACCAGGCTTGTTGCCCATTGTTTTTGTTGCATCATGGGATCTCCAAAGGGTCATGTACCTATATTGTCCATGTAGACTTTTTGTGAAAATTCTAGGAATTTTCTAGTGTTGACCACATCATGGTGTGAGTACCTTAATCTTTCCACACACCCTAGTAAGGTCGGTGTGGATTGCACCCCCTCTAGAATGTGTGATAATATAGTTTTTTCATTGATCTGCTTATGCGGGGACCGCGCCATGGGTTATTTTCCCTTTTTTCTTATCATCATGCTAGAAGTTCCAGCCTCCGCTTGTCTATCTTCTACGCCTGAGTCTGGTTGTCTGGTTATGTCTTCTACTATCCCTTCCTACTTTTATGCAGACCATGCCCTACGTTGTGGTCTTAGTGCTGAAACCCATGTCTTCTCCTTGGTGTCCCCATTTTTTTTGTGGGCTACTTCAGCCCTCCCAGGTTGTTGTAGTTTTTTTGCATCTCTTGTTTAGAATCCCTATGCATTGTTGTACAAATCAACTTTCATGCCAGTCATTATTGGGGATTATTCTTTTTCCTCTACCAGTATGGCATTCATTGGTTCTATCTGGGCCATTTCTTGCTCAGGCCCCATGGTTTCGTGTGGTGCCTTAAGACTACTTCTGGTTTTTCTTGTAGTTTGGCTTGGTGTCAACCTTTAGTGGTGCCATAGTGGGTATTGCTTGCTTCATCGTATATACTTTGGCTAGTTTGCACTATGCACTCACTTGTTTTCCTATCGTCTGTGTGTTCTCTAGATCTGTGAGTTTGCAACTTCACAATAAGTGTCGTTTTTCCCGCGTTTCCCCTTTATATAGAGGGTGCCATGAATGTCTTGAAGCTTCTCGGATAATTTTCCCTAGCTATGATTAATGCGATGAATCTTGTCGAGTATGTTTCATTCAATTCCATAAATGCCCCCAATTTACACATTTTTTCCCTAACCGTTGTTTTTTGCTTTTTTCACTTCTTCAACCATTGGCCACTTTTCTGGTGCACTGAAATTTTTGAGTGCGGTGTGCCTTTCCACTGTGATTTTTCCTTAGTGCGTTGTGTTTTTCTTTATGTCACCCATATGTTGCGCACAAACATTTTTTTTTTGTCGTGCTGAGTCCATTCTCTCGACGCACAATATTTCCCAGTATTTTTGTATTTTCTTCCTTTTCTATTTTTGTATTTCTTTTTCTCCTATTTATTTATTTTTATCCTTTTTCTATTCTACTATCTACTATAGTACACTGTGTACATGTATTTATTATTGCGCTGTAATTTTTAAGCATTATGAGGTCAACTGTCCTTGTACAATTTTAGTCAACTCCCATTGATCATTCCTTTCAATTTTGTTCCTTCCAAATCCTTTAGTTGTATAGATCCCCTATCTATGGAAATCTTTACTTCATAGGTCCCTAGACAATGCATTCTAAATTTACCAAGATGTTCAAAAAATTTACTTTCATAGAGTAAGACTAGGTCTCCTTGCTTAAAACTCTTCCTATATGTTTGTCATGTTAGGCTTTGTCTCTTGCTTTCTTTTATTATTGGAGAAATCCTGCCATAATCCCATCCTCTTCCATATCCATTATTTGATTTAACCTTTCCTTTACTGCGCCTCTTTTTGTCATGTTCGTAATTGTTGCCACACGCAAACTGGGTACCAGAAAAATTCAAATGCTACTATTTCTTCCTGCCCTTACACCAATCTGAATGGTGTATGTCCTGTCAACTTATTACATGTAGTATTTTATGCCCATATTACTGATGGTATTTTCAAGTTCCAATAATCCCTATTCACATTGCAAATCTTTGTCAGAGCATTCTCCAAGATCTTATTCAAGGCTTCTACTGTTCCATTTTCCTGAGGATGGTATGGTGTACTCTTCTAGTGATATATTTCAAACTCCTCAATAATGGCCCAGATAGTATTGTTGATAAAGTGAGTACCTTGGTCACTCATCAAAATTATTGGACATCCAAATCTGGTGGTCAATTTCTCAAACAAGAAGTTTGTTGATGTCCCTGCGCTGCAGTCTTTGACTGGTGTTGCTTTTTCCCATCTTGTTAAGTATTTTTTCATAGTAATGATGTATCTATATCATGTCTTTTTTCTTGGTGGATGGATTGGTCCAAAAAAGTCTATTTCCCATTTGTCAAATACTTGCAAGGTTACTTGTGGTCTTAGGAGCATCTCATCCCCTCTGTTGGGTTTTCCAACCCTCTGACAGACATCACATTTCTGGAAATATTCCTTGGCATCTCTATGAATTGTTGGCCACCATAATCCTACGTGCAATACCTTATGTGTGGTAGTTTTTCCTGCATAGTCTCCTTCAGCTATACCTTCATGATCTTCTGCCAAAATTATTCGTTTTTCATGTTATAATACACACCTTCTCAAAATCTTTTTTGTACCTATTATCACCCCATAAAATTATGGGAATCAACTGATGACTTGGATATTATCTGTATCTAGTGTCTTTATTGACAAATGATTTTTCATTCTGCAAATAATTTGAAAAGAGAAGAAAAGAAAAGAAAAAGAAAAAGAAAAGAAAAGAAAAAGAAAAAGGAAAAAGAAAAGAGGGCATAAAAGAATCGAAAGGAAAAGCCCCATGAAATAATAGTAACTTGGCCATACCTTTCAAGCATGGCCAAGTTCTTTTTAAATTTAATGTTGCTAGGTTAGTGAATAAATCTGACCAGACTATCTAATCCTGGCCAGATAGCCCCTAGGTTAGATTAGTGAATAAATATGACCAGACTGTCTAATCTTGGTCAGATAGCCCTTAGGTAGAGTAATTTCTTAACCCAACAGTTTAATCTGGGTTAATAGTCCTAGGAAGATAGGTTAGCATGTAGGTTAGTTGCTTGATTTGCTTCACCACCCATGAAACCAGATTGATGAAAATGCTACACCATGTCTCCATTGCCTTAGAATAGTTTAGACGAAGTCCCTTTGGTGGTGTCTATGTGAAAATTGGGGAAAACCCATAAAATGATTTATATCTTAAGTTTTTCCCCAAGTACATATTTCTCCACTCCCAGCTTATGTTTCTTGCACATCTCGACGATCTCGATCATGGCGCTGAGATCTACGGCTCACAGCGCATTCCGGACCCCCTCGACCATTCTGCCTTTAACCCGGGGGGGGTCCGGAATCGGAAATAACATGGGTGCTCATCTGTACGGCTTAGAGAGGAGCGCTTAAATCTACGATCCACATTGGATTCCAAACCCCCCCATCCGTTCTACTTTTAATGGGGGGGGGGTCCGGAATTGGTATTAAAGAGCGCGCTCAGATCTGCGGCCAGGAAAAAAGCGCGCAGATCAATGGATCACAATGGATTTCAGACCCCCCTGACCATTCTGCCTTTAACCAAAGGGGGAGGGTCCAGAATGAATATTCCTTTTAGCGGGCCCATGTTACATGTGGCATTGTCCTATTGGTCCGGAAGTCCTATCCCTGTATTCCATCTGACAGCCTCCATCACTTTGAGACGTCATCCTCCACTGATCCACTTGTTCCATTGATTCCCAAGTTACGTCCTATCCCATAACTGTTGTTAGTCCCTGTTGTCAGTACCTAACCCTTTTCACTCATGAACAGACCCTTTTGGCGACCTTTACCTCCAATCACCAACCTCCATGTCACTCGTATGTATGCTTTAGCCACCATCCTCTGCCATTCATCCCAAGTGGCCCGTTGTCCATTTATTACAGGATAACATACCCATTACCCTATTGACCTATCTCCCGTGCCCAACCGACCCCAATTTTTGAATAAAACTACCATTTTCCCTTTTCATCTGTTATTCATCCATCGCGCCAGAAAACTTACCTCTTATTCCTCCATTGCTTCCTCGTCGCCTTCACCCATAGTCGGTCGACCCCACTAACATATTGTTTATTGCAGGTACTGTTGCTGAGATGGTGCCAAAGCCAAGGCTAGCGGAAGGAGAAGAGAATCATTTTCTTCCTCCTCCTGTTGACCTGGACAAAATCCCGTTGGTGGATAAAGATAGATTGATCGCAGATACCATTTGCGACCTCGACTTTTTGGATCTTCAGTCATGGCTCTGGGAGGTGTTCCTAGACCAGAGCGATGAAATTAGACTCTGTGAGTCCAACTTGCCCCTGTATCTCATTCCCTAGATTCATCATTTCCCTGAATTTGCCCTCAAATACCAAGCCCATTACATCCCCGACCAGAAGGCCATCGTCTCTTCATCTGGAGATGTCCTCTTCTTCATCACTCCCGAAGATATTGACCAGATGATGCAAATTCCCCGTGCTGAATCTGCGTCCCCATTCAATTTAGAAATCCTCACTGAGTTATATCAAAAAATGACCTTCCCTCAAAGAGCTCAGATATTCGAGCTTTTCCTCCCCACCTCCGCTCAACTCCCTTCCACCAATCCCCCTTACCCTTCTTCCCTTTTCTTCACCAAAGGAAATCAAATCATTTCTTCCCTTTGTGCCCTGCTTGGTTACTATTCTGACCAATGGGTAGACGAGCCCATCCTGTGTTTTCTGTCCATCTTCTCAAACGATGAAAAGCCCACAAGCAATTCGACTACAGCACCTTCTTGGCCGATAATATTCATGAACAATTCATGAATTTTGGCACAGAGGGTATGTTCAGATATTCTTCCATACTAGCGTACATGTTCGTTTACTTCCAAGCCAACAAATTCAGCTTCTCCATGTAGAAGATGGATGCAAACGGAAGGCCCCAGCCAGTCACAGCATGGACTTCTCTTCTGAAGCGTAACTCTATTGAATATGACTTCAAAGCTTTCATTGATCAGTTTTACCACCCAGTGGTAAGCATGTTGAGTGGCAGGCCTGAGCCATGAATAAACGATGAAGTCTAGAGAATTCTGCATCTCTCGGACAATGCAAAGACAAGAGACTGGTACTTATATCAGAACCACACCGAAATCAGAGTTTTCGGGTGCGAATTGGTGCCTTACAAACTACCTCAATATGTGCCGGTAATGATTTTTGAATTAGAATATATTAGGCAGATAATGAATTCAGATGACATTCATTTTGTTTCCCTGAAGAAGAAGCAACAATTGAGAATCAAGGGGCAGATTGGTTCTTTCATCTGCAATAGTCGAGGCGCAGGGGAAGAAGCGGATAGAATGT
>ML779786.1:413532-439250 GCA_009831015.1 Picea engelmannii
ATGAATTCAGATGACATTCATTTTGTTTCCCTGAAGAAGAAGCAACAATTGAGAATCAAGGGGCAGATTGGTTCTTTCATCTGCAATAGTCGAGGCGCAGGGGAAGAAGCGGATAGAATGTTGAAGGAGATGAAATTCTTTACAAGTTTCACATGGCACTATGATCCATATGGGATCATTTCGGAAATGAGAGTGAAAAATAAGAATATCCCGTATGTGCATGAGTCTAAGCCCGAGATAGAAAAGTTTGAAAATCAGACAGTATGGGTGCCTAACACCTTAGTCGAACTGGAGCAGCAAGGTGAAGTGGAACAGCAGGCTCCCTCGACGAGTGTGCCACCCACTACCACACCTCAGGTCTCGAAGGAAAAGAGGCCTCGACAGGAGTCGTCTCCACCTGTAACAGAGGTGTCATCAGAGGAATTCCAGATTCACACCAAGAGGCCAAAGACAGTTTCAACGCCTGGCGCGACAATAGAACAAGAAGTCTCGACTACCACAGTAACTACCACAAGGGTCAAGCTAGCCATTCTACCTTTCAGTTCAAGCCAGCATAAGGCAATCACAACAGCAATACCAAAAAAATCCACAAATTCTCCCCTAGATACTCAGCCAAGCAAGACTGGGCCCAAGTTGGGCATCTTTGAAAAATATGAATTGATCAAGAAGAAGAACCAGACCCTAACTAGCAGCACTTATGCCCAGTTTCGGAAGCAGTCGTCCACAGCTCAGCATAGGCTTCTTTTAGCATTTGACATAGAAAAGGGTAGGATGCACATGGCCTACCTCCAAGCACAGGTACCGGATCCCAAGGTGATCTCAGATTACAAAAGGGCCACGTTCGAATTCCAGGCGAAGGACGTGCTTCCAGCAGATCAGATGGATCTGCACAAACAAACAGGGGAGATGGTTTTTCACACAATGGCCCACGCTTTAGCTTCTGCAGCAAAGTTTCAGGTGTCTTTGAACAATGCTCAGACACAACTCAAGCTGGAGAAAATATCATCTTTCGCGAAAGACAATAGAATCAAGACGTTGGAGGAGCTGGTCCTCAAGATCGGTTATGACCCTGCGAATGTCAAGGCTACAGAAGAGATGATAGAAAATAAAAATGTTGACATCGCATCCTTAAGAAAACAGCTGAAACTCCCGCCCACAGAGGATTCACAGGCGAAGGAGATAGCGGAAAAGGAAGGTGAGAAGGATGAGATGTTAAAGTTACTCATGGAGAAGAATGCTCAGCTAAAAGAGATGGAGGCTGAGATGGAGAGACTCCTAAAGGAGAAAGTGCAGACGAAGCCATTGGAAGGCATTCCATTGAGTGCTATCCCAATTGCAGGATTGAGCACAGCAACAGTGACAGCCATTCTGTCTGCTACACCAGTGTCACTACCAGAAGGAACAAAAGACTTTGCCAAGTCTATGGAGAAGATGAACCTGCAAGAGATAGAAATCAGCAGGCTAAAGAAAGAAGTGGAGAACCTCCAAGAGCTCAAGACTTCTTTCCAGACAAGCCTATCCAAAGAAAAGCAGGTAAACGAGCATATCAGGAAGGAGTTACAGCAACTCCAAAAGCAGATAATGGCAGGGAAGACTTTGGCTAAGGTCAAAGAGATCGTATGGACAGATATCATCAAGTCCATCAATGAAATCTGGCCAATGTTTCAAATCATGTTTGAACAAAATGAGTTGCTCCAGAGGAGAAAACAGGTTGTCGAGAAAATTAGAGTGGATCTGGGAGACATGCCAGCACAAGCAAATGAGATCATCAGGTTCCTAAATTCCAAGACCAGAGAGGAACTTGAAGAATTAAAAATCAAGGACAAAACCGAGACTATACTTGAGGTAAAAAGGGTTTTAACCAAGAGAAGTCTAATTCTTCAGCTTGAGGAAAAGGTTCAAGTCATGGATCAAGGAGTACAGAAGTTCTTCAATAAGATTGATGCTCTCCAAAAGAAAGGCCTACCTGGTCTGAAGGTCATTAATGACAAACTAATGACACTCCCTAATTACAAGAAGAGGTTGACTGAAGTGTCTAAGGACTATTCCAAGTTTGCAGGAATACAAGGGAGCATCACAGGCAAAGCATTCATGGATGCCCTGCAGTTGGAATTTAGTATCCAACACGAGATTAGATATATATTCCTCATTAAGCCTACATTTGCTAAGTATGCAGACATGGATGAATTTTATCGGAGATTACTTAAAGTCACAGTGCCAAGTCATCCCAGATGGGAAGAACTTTGTGATCTACTAGATTAGCAGACGAGCTGTCACAATCTAGTCATCTGTCCAGTCAGAAGAGGTTGCGAAGGCACCTCGCCAACGGCCTACCCCAGAAATTCCACATGCAGTTGTATTGAGTCATCAAACAGTTTTTGATTAGTTAAAGTAGTTAGACTAAAAATAGAATGAGCACGTCCTGATCAGTTATGATAGGAACGTTTGTAATTTGAATTATAAATACTTCAACTCTCGAAGTATTGAGGGTTGTTGATTCGCACACCCTTTCGCTATCAAACTGTATTATTTTTGAAGAGATCTGCCATTAATAAAGAAGAGGCACGTTTACAGGATTCTTGCGTATGTTCACTGGTGATGTTGATTTTCTAAGTTGAATGTTTTTCTTTCTCTGTAATCATTTTGTTTTCTGGAACTAATCTTTATGAATAGTGTATTGTTGCAGGATTTATCTTTGATACCCTATTTCCAATTCTAAAGATTTTAATGTTTATCTTCTAATAGCTTCAATTAAGAAATTCTTAACTGCTTGTTAGTTGAAGTTATTTTTCTTATCTTTCTTCTGTCCATCATTTTAATTACTAAAGATCCAATGAGTATATTATCTCGCCCTGTGAAGGTCTTCTTTGGCGTTTCTGGTTGCATCTAATAACTAATTAAACACAAACCCCATATCCCAATGGATGTGTAGACCGTCTCAACCAATTTAAAAAACTCTTTGACAACAAAACCAACAGTTTCTTTACCTAGCCTAATACCTGAAATTAAAAACAAAGCTAAATCATATAAAGAGATCCCTCTCTAAAGCTGGAAGGGCTAGATCCCAGCTTTAAAAGCGGTTGGATAAGGTTACCTTTGTAGATTTCTTCTTTTTCAACCTCTAGGAAATTTACCAAGTGCTGACAGTGCCCATCTTATATAGGTGTCCTGTAATAAGTTGATAGTCTACAACTCTGACTACCAGATTTTTCTTCTGCATAGTGCTAAATTCTTGTGGCACAATCCCTGTACTTAAGTATTCAATAATATCAACAAAGTATTCATTCGCTACTTGTACTGAAAATAAATGTGCATCAGGGAAGTTGTATTCCAAGTTGGTAGGTTCCTCTCCATTGGTGACCCTTGACAGATGATCAGGTCATGCATTCATATTCCTTGGTTTGACTATCACTTCAAAATCAAATTCTTGGAATAACAACATCCATCTACAGATCCTCCCCACCAACACTGGCTTGTTGACTAAATATTTTAGGGTAGAATGATTTGTGAAAATCTTGAAGTGTTTCCCCAATAAATAGTTCCCGAAATTATGAAGTGCATATACCATGGTTAAGTCTTCTCTTTCTGTGGTGTTGTAATTCTACTCTGATTCTGATAATTTTATGCTTGTAAAGGTTATAGCATGGTCTAAATCCCATGCTCATGGCTGCTCTAGAATTGCTCCAAGTGATATGGTTGATGCATCTACATGCACATGAACTGTATTTTCCCAATATGGGTGTTATCACTGAAATTTCGTCCGCACATGGCGACAAGAACTCAGCATCGTCAAACAGTAATGAAGTCATTCATGGCCCTAAATTAATCTCACAGCATTCCAAAAAGGTCAAAAACTATACAAAGTAGTGCAAAATTGAAGAGTGCTTTACAGAATATGGGTGCGCGCATATGCGTGGAACAGGAACGTAGAATGCGTGCATACGTGCATGATGCGCGGCTGTTAGTGAAAAAAGTCGCGCACCTGCTAAATGGCGCATTGATGAATGTGGTCGGCCTCCCAACCACTTATGGTTCAGCTCCCAAGCTGATTTGACTTCCAAATCTGGGCTGGATCCGAATGGTGGGTTGGTCAAAGATCTAATAATGCCCTAAATGGCCTCTTTTCACACTACAAAGGAGTTACACAATAACCCAATGCAATGCTATAAAAAGCCATGAATGCACCTCATTTTCTTAAGGAATTTCAAGTAATCTTATGTTGCCTAGATTGTGTTAAGGACTCCATCCTTGACAAAGACACATTGGCATCATTTCATTGAGCAATCCGTCTCTCCATTGAGTGGATGTGCAAGGAGTTCTTTCATCACCATTTTCATTTTCTTGTTGTAAGGAGAGCAAGCTTGTGAGGGTCCAAGAGCCTTCCCTTGGAGGAAGAAGGGACTCATAGTCCCCTTTCTTCTTGGTGCTTTGATTTCATCAATAGATCAACCTAAAAACATTGGTGACATGGGTCTATTTGTGTTTGTTATCTCTATGTCCCTATGCTTATGATTTTTGTTGTTGTTAGTTTAATTCTTTCTTATAGTTTTGTTTTTCTTTCTCTAACTCTTTCCTCTACAGCTGTCATTCTCAGCAGGACCCAACTGGGCATGTAATCACCTCTTATTTGTTCACCAAGGTGACGAAGAGGGTGCAACAGATTGGCGACTCCACTGGGGAAAGGTATCAAATTCCTACCTCATTTGGGTTTATTTTTCTCTTCTTTTAGTTTGATTAACTTGCAGGTGCACAAACCGGCCTGAGCCGACCTGCCAACCATCCAATTCAGAGGATAATTGAGAGAAATCCATTCAGATTTTTCTTTCTCAGCCGTTTGACACAGGTGCGCGGGTATTCTACCCCACAAACATGCATCGTGCGTGCATGCGCTTAAGCCACAGCCTTTCTCTCCATGCATGCACTTTCTGACTCATCTCTGTTCACGCGCCTGCGCTCTGTGTGCCTCTGTCTGCACTAGAGGTCGCGCATTTAAGCAAAATTTGACATTGTAAGTTGTTGGGATGTGGGGAGGGCCATTTTCCTTCTTAAAATTGATGTCAATCATGCTCTAAATACTACACCACACTTAGTCCCCTCATCATATAAAGGGGTTAAGCCAAACACACATAGGCACTTAGGAGGATAAAAATCAATTTCCCTTATTTACTTTTTGTCACATGGATGGCTTGTTTTGACTTACAATCTAAAGTGAACATCAATTTTAATCACATCTAAACTTACATTGGGACTAGAAATTGAAGTAACAATCGTTTAGTATGCTCTTCTCTCGCGCCTCCAAGCGATCTTGAGAATCATAAAAAGATTGTAAAACAATTGCATCTCCCTTAACAAAGTTTAAAACCTTTAGGAGAGGAMAAYGRCCCTTCTTGGGACCCCTCTTAGTTTTATTTTTCAAACATATCTTAATATTGTAATGGKCCCATACATGCCCACATGCTACAAAKATAGGATAGTGTTTGGAATTGTGMTTTCTTAGATCAAAACACTAGGAAAGTTTAAAGGTTTGTAACGGGMCCATACATGCCCACATGYTCAATCTAGGATAGTTTMAAGCTTTTCTAGATTACATCACCATAGGGAKTTAAAGGATAGTAAYRGACCCACATGTCCACATGMTAGCTTCCTAGGGATTTTTGAATTAYGCAAGGTTGTACCAAAGGCATTTAGCTAATTAGGTAATCAAACTCTTGTAAGGACCAAGCGAAGTCCACATGCAGCAAGGTGACATCTAATTAACTAAAAATTGGCACACTTTCACTCACACACAAAAGTCACTTATCACCCACATAGGTTCTTCTTGAAACGTGGAGGTCAAAGTAAGTTTCCTCCAAAGGGATTTTGAAAATACCCCATCTTTTCTTGACGAGACTATCCACTCCCATTCTTAATCAACGAGGTTGGTTTGCACCCCCAACCTCCCAAAACAATTACATATAAAATCTTTCTAAAAACTCACTAAGTTTTCCTCCACAGGAGGTGCCAAAAGAAATTTTTTAGTCTAGGTAGGATTTCGGGGATAGGCATCCAAAAAACTCCCCGTTATCTAGTTCTCACATTGCCGAAACATAGAAGTTGTCAAATAGGGAACTGAAAATCCTCCAAGTCAAGTGTTCCAATCACCATAAGGCATGGAGATACCCGTGAAGGGTTGAAGGCTGAGATCCGGTTGTTCTGTGCGTCCCCCCTTGAGGCACCCACCTCTTGGATGGGATCCAGCCCGTGACCCATTTCTTAGGCCAAAAATCTAAATGCTGCACTTTGACCGAGGTACCTAGTGACCAAATATAGGACATCTACCCAGGTTGCAATTGTGGGTTGCAATTGCACCTTGATTGGATTTTGTGTGGCTACTGGGAAATATCGCCAGCTCTTTCGGGATATGCCCCCTTTACCCCTCATTATAACCAATTACTTCATCCTTCACTAGTTTCTCTTCCGGTGACTTCAGACCCCACTGTTGAGTACTATTGGAAGGTCCAGTGCTATTTGAGAGGAAGGACGTTACGTCTTCTAGGACACTAGCATTTTTTTTCTTTTGATTCCCCCCACGTGGAAAAAACCCATTTACCCACATATATGCTTCTTTCTCACTTTATGTATGATGCACATCTGATTACAGTTTGATTTGGATATATATATTGTGTAAACATTCAATGCAAAGGCTCTTGTTTCTGTATTTCTCTCACCACTTTTTGCACATATTTACACAGCTAATTATGACATCATAAGGGAACCACAAAACCCTCGTCATTCACGACGCTTGCTCAATCTCCCTCCTATCTTAGGGGGAGTATCTGGTCGTACCCGCTCATCGATACCTCCTTCACACACTCCTATAAGTGCTACTATCTTAGGATCAGCTCTGCTTGGTTCTACATTACTTGGGTCTACTTCCCAAGGTCATCCATTCACTCGCTCTCCTTTACATGGAAGCGGGGGACCCACTTCCTCTCAAGGAGGGAGTACCAACCCACCTAGTCCCCTCAAGGGTCAGGTTCACAACACACCATGGCCGGAGCTAACCCTCCCCCCCCACTACAAATTCCATATTTGGCCTCTCTCAACATACCGGATCTCACCAAACTCACCAATGATCCTATATTGCATGATGCCACATGGCCTACAATGCCAACAAAACTTCCTTCAGACATACCAAAATTTGAAGGAAAGGCAGGGGATGATCCCTCCAACCATTTCATGACCTTTCATCTATGGTTCTCTTCCAATAGCATTATGGATGATTCCATCAGACTACGATTATTTCAACGCACACTCACGGGCCCCTCGGCCAAATGGTATGTCGAAGAAAAATCAGGGTCCCACGCGACCTTTGAGTCATTGGCCAAAGCATTCTTGACCTTCTTCCAATTACCCATCCGCCATGACAATGGTCTATAACTACTGTCTAACTTCAAGCAAACCTCAGCCACACACATCGCTGACCACATTCACGAGTGGCGTAGGCGACGTAGTTTGTGTAAAGCAGAAACTACCAAGCAACAATGTCTCGACTGGTTTCTTAGATCACTTGTCTCTCTCCTTGGTAAGGATGTAGCTTCCACCTTCCCTCAATCAGAAGAGGAAGCCATCAGCAAATCCCAACAGTGCGACCTCATCTATGCACAGTCAGAGTACTTATATATGGTACTTCCTGATCTTCCAAAACCTGTTCCATTTGGCCAAGACAAACCTGGGATGTCTCACTCAGCAGACGGACTAATAGGTGCCACCACACACCATGGTCCACAACCCCAACCACCACCGATGTATGGAACACCTCAATACTCACTGACATATGGGGGCACTCCTTATTACCCCCCACCTCCTTATCAATAGCCTTACCCTGTTGCTATACCTCCACCCATCAGTGGACCACCGCCGACACCTCCCATACATCCACCTCTTCCCACAAACAATGGTACTCCCTCAACATCAGCTTATAGTACTAGTGAAAGCACTACGCCTTCCTATGTACCTTATGGATCGGTACCACCACAAAATCCATACTTCCCATTTCCTGGTCCTCCACAACCCATGGCTCCCCCACATCCTCATGCGGGGGTAAATTTTTTTTAACCCTTTGTTGCTCAACAATACCAAAGCTTTGAACAGTTGAATACAGCCAATCCAACCCATCCATCGAACACTGCCATGAAGAAAGGACAGAACAGGAACAACAACATTGCAATTCAAGGCGGGCATCCACCTCAACAAAACCAACCGGCTTGGGGCAACCAGAACCAAGGATACCACGACCCCCAAGGGGGCATTAATACCAATATAGCATGCCAAGGGAAGCACAACCATCTTCGAACTACCTTTCCTTGTGCTATATGTAATGATTATGGACATTATACTCATCATTGCCCCCAAATTCCTGACCTCCAGCGGATGAGGGCGTCCATGCACTCACAAGGCCCTCCGACACCATCTACCCCTCAGCAGGCCCCACAAAAATACGTGCAACAACCCCCCCCAACTGCACTGCAGAACCCCATTCCATACCAAGGTGTGATGACTACCCAACAAATGATCAACCCTACCCCACCACAAATGGGGAAATATGCAACCCCGAGTACCACTCAACCCAGGGATTCGGTTGATCGCAGTATCTTCCTCACCAATGAAGAAATCCTTCTGCAAACTCACAGTTGTCAATATGGTATGCCTCTTGACTCTACCTCAACCACCTCAGACACACGGCCAATTACCACAGGACAACCATTGATGACTCCACGTCCTAATGCGGAACCCATTCCTCGCATACCATGTATTCCTTTACGAAGGAATGTACATAACCCTCATGCAAAGGCTGCTCATAATTATAGTCTGGTTGATGACTTAGCCCAGTCTCCCACAGCCATATCTATGTTGGAGGTCCTCCAAACCTGCCCATCATAGAGAAAATCCTTGCTTTATTCCTTGGGGGCAATCGACACAGCTGACACCCAGCTGATCACATTTGATTCAGATAATGTAGAACCACATCTTCCCACCCAAGTAGCCTTCCAGATACCATTTAATATCTGGAACACCATAGTTTATCGTTGTATCATCGATGAGGGTGCATCTACCTGCATCATGTCTAAAGACATATGGCAGAAAATTGGCTCCCCTGAGCTAGTACCCTCTACCATCACCTTTCGATCTTACGACGGTCGACCAACATCTTCCAAAGGGCTTTGTCAAAATGTCCCCATAGAACTTGGGGGCAAAACCATCCTCATTGACATTGAATTTATTGATGCCCATCTTGATTACAATATCCTGTTCGGACGCAACTACATGTATGCTATGAAGGCGGTCGCCTCTTCTGTGTTTCGTACGATGATGTTTCCCCATAATGGGATGATCGTCACCATCGACCAACTTACACATTACGAACCTAACCATTCCACCAACATCGATAACATACTCCCCCTTGTTCATGTTAGCACGCATGATTTTCCAGCTGCCAACAATGGCCTTAGATTATTCCAAGACCCACCCATAGTAGGCACTTGTCAGGGAACACCACCATTCCTAAACCCATCTTTTTCAGCACAAGTGTGTGTAGTTTCCTCTAAAAGAACTGACATGGAGAATACCCTTCCTTCTAGGGAGGCTTCTATCATATCTGACGTCCCACTAGTTGCACAGCTCCCCCCTCATGAGCCTCCTGCAAACTCGTCAACTCCACCAGTTCACGAGTTCACCTCTCCCCAGGGCCATATCCCATTTTGGGAGACAGTTCCCCAAGCCATTACTCAAACCCCCTTCTTTTACCCTCCACCAGGCATACAAGCTTTCCAAATAGCCACAACGCTTACTCTCCCTAATATGGTGTTGGAAAATCCAATTTGGTATTTACATCCACCAACGATGGTTCCTCAACCATCCCTTCCCCCCCAAACAGAAGGAATCCCAATGACAATTCCCATACTTACTCCCACCATACCCTCTACACCCCCAATCACTAACCCCCTACCACAGCTGGGGGCAGGAGAAAGAAGAAAGAGCCCACAACTCCACTTCCTCCACGCATCCCACCACCTTGCACACTATGTGAGAAAGACTAACACCCAACCCAAAGATGCCCATATGTACCTGAGTTACGGAACTTCATTCCACTCAATCCAACACCATCACCATTCGCCATGCTAGCAAGTACTGTCGCTACCTCCCCTAACTCAAGTAGCAAAGGGCCATGAACCAAATTCACCTATGCCATATGTTTCGATTATGGCCATTATACACACCATTTCCCATCTATCCCATACGTCTGCCACACATTAGTTGCGGCATGCCACACATATCTTCCTGAGTTTCCTCTGCCACTCCATACCAATGCTCCTGCGAATGTGATTTATTATACTTCTTCATCAATCCTCGAGCAACGGGGAAGTACATGTCCTCCCCCCAAACTACCACCCGATCGCCCATAGTATCGGTGCACTTGGGATGGCATTATGGGCCCATCGTCCATATCTAAGCCCTTTTCCCCACTTTCATTTTCTTTTTGTACCGGAGTCCCTAAGCTCCATTTTCTGAACCATTTTCAATCACTTACACATCCATTTTCATCGGGTGATCATTTTCACTGTTCCCTGGCGGTGCATCTTTTCATAACACACTCAGGTAGGCATTCTCATGTTCAAAATTATCAAATAACTGCTCATATCTTTGATTCTCTTCAGATGTTGTTCACTTTGGGTATTTGGTTTTCATGTGTGTAGGTACTTGATCATCATCCATTGACACAACCCCTTCAGGTATATACTCAGCACTGGCATGTAGTCTTTCCCGCTGTATCACATTTACATTTCCAGTCACACCCTCTGATATTGGCCTCTAGGATCCCCATTCCCGGCTCTACAGTACCCACACCTCCATTTGCACCTTCGGTACTGTTACCCGGTAGCATTATTACCCACATGAGTTGTCCCATTCATAGCACCTTTTGGCACTTTTGACACTCATGTTGTTCTTCATTACCCTTTAGGGATGGGAGTCTCGATAGTCTTTCATCATGTCGCGAATCAACCACATACTCCTTCTCCTCATTTTTCTAGCTTTCCCACACGGACTCCCAGATTATCTCTTTACAGTTCTATTTTTTTACCTACACCTCCACAGTATCATGAACCCTTCATTTCATCCACAATCAGTTTGCCCATCTACGAACCTACCTTCATTTCACCTACCTCATACAAAAACTCACCAATGGGGCCCCCACCCTTCGTCAGTCTTCCAAGCACATTATGCCTTACGTGGGCCACCTATATCACACTAGGGCACTCGTTTCTGTATCTATACATTTCTCCCCAATTATTTGTTATTTATTGTACAAACGCCTTTATTTCCAGTCATTACATTCTCTTTTTGTCGTCACCTTTGGCGACTTGCTCCCTTTTGGCCACATGCAACCCATGTCACCCTTGGTTGGAGAATTACTTATCATCTACCCTTGTCGGCATCGTCCATCTCTTCATAGTACCCCACAGGTCACTTACCTCAACCCTTTGCATTTGTTCACTTTGTCCCACCTCTGGCACAACTCATCCTCGGTCTTGTTGTCCCCTTGAAACTCGACCTTGTTACACGGTTGCAACCACTTTTTATCTCATACATCCTCCAACCAAGGGCAGTGTTGAGTCTTCCCACTTTTTGACTTCGTCCATGTACCTCTGCCACTTCCTCACCTCAGTAGATTCCATGAAGTCCTTTGCTTCTGGGAGTTGCGTTCCCCTTTTGTCGACATCAACACAATTTTTTCATAAGGGCGATAGTATCTTGATTCTCATTCTCCATTTAATGAGAGATCTCAAACGGCACAGGGGGAAACACCATTGCTCTCTGTTGTCGTTGGCCCCCATAACATTCGACGCCAAAACTTTCTCGTGTTACGGTGGGTCTTACTTTGCAACTATTGCAGTTATTTCTCTCATTTGCCAAAGACCTCTGAACTGGGTTGGGCTATCAATGCCCACATAATCATTGCTATTTATTACCGTGATCACTACCTATTGTTCCGAGCATGTTCACTTACAGAATTGTCTTTTGCCTTTCTCACAACCACCCCCGAGGGCGCTGCAGTTGTATACACCAACACTTCAGTCATCTTTCTTCAGAGTTACATAAACACGAGCATGGGGCATGCCCGCCTCGTTTGTACACAGTTTTCTATTTTTTGCACCTCATAGAAGGTCAGGTCCTACCGGTTCCTTTTTTCTCCAACGGATCGCTCTGAATGATCCCACCATTTCTCTATCTTACAACAACATTCTCAGTAGAAGAAACATTGATGGATTTCGGCTATACATATGCTCCTAACCTCATCCATCAGGGGGCATCTGTTATCACTGAAATTTCGTCCGCACATGGCGACAAGAAATCAGCATCGTCAAACAGTAATGAAGTCATTCATGGCCCTGAATTAATCTCACAGCATTCCAAAAAGGTCAAAAACTATACAAAGTAGTGCAAAATTGAAGAGCGCTTTACAAAAGATGGGTGCGCGCGCATATGCGCGGAACAGGAACGTAGAATGCATGCATACGCGCACTATGCGCGGTTGTTAGTGCAAAAATCCACACACCTGCTAAACGATGCATTTATGAATGTGGTCGGCCTCCCAACCACTTATGGTTCAGCTCCCAAGCTAATTTGACTTCCAAATCCGGGATGGATCCGAATGGTGGGCTGGTCAAAGACCTAATAATGCCCTAAATGGCCTCTTTTCACACTACAAAGGAGTTACACAATAACCCAATGCAATGCTATAAAAATCCATGAATGCACCTCATTTTCTTAAGGAATTTCAAGTAATGTTATGCTGCCTAGATTGTGTTAAGGACTCCATCCTTGACAAAGACACATTGGCATCATTTCATTGAGAAATCCATCTCTCCATTGAGTGGATGTGCAAGGATTTATTTCATCACCATTTTCATTTTCTTGTTGTAAGGAGAGAAAGCTTGTGAGGGTCCAAGAGCCTTCCCTTTGAGGAAGAAGGGACTCATAGTCCCCTTTCTTCTTGGTGCTTTGATTTCATCAATAGATTAGCCTAAAAACATTGGTGACATGGGTCTATTTGTGTTTGTTATCTCTATGTCCCTATGCTTATGATTTTTGTTGTTATTAGTTTAATTATTGCTTATAGTTTTGTTTTTCTTTCTCTAACTCTTTCCTCTACAGCTGTCATGCTCAGCAGGACCCAACTGGGCATGTAAGCACCTCTTATTTTCTCACTAAGGTGATGAATATGGTGCAACAATGGGAATACTAGGATAGGTTTTGTGACCATTATTTCTTGTAATGTGCCTAACCCTTTTTGACAGTCCTCATTCCATCGAAATCAGATATCTCTCTTTAACAGTTTTTCCATAGGTGTAGTAATATGCGCATACCCTTTTATAAATTTCCTATAATAGTCGGTATGTCCCAGTGTTCCTCTCAATTGGCACATTGATTTTGGTGGTGGTAAATTGACAATGACTGCAATCTTAGCAGGATCCACTAATAAACCTTGTTTACAAACTATATGTCCCAACAATATTCCAAAAGGTGTCACAAAAACGCATTTATTTATATTCAATGATATTTGACATTTCTTGGATCTTTCCAACATTAGCCTTAATACTTCTACATGATCTTTTAACAGACTGTATACAGTTCAATCATCAAAATTTACTTCTAAAAATTGATGTATAAATTCCTTAAAAGTAGCTATGACTACTCTTGAAAATATGGTTGGTGCATTCTTCATCCCAAATTGCATGACTGTATATTGGTAGGATCCCCATTTTGTAGCAAAAGTAATCTTATACATGTCTTCTGGAGCTATTTTGATCTTATGGTAAACTGAGAATCCATCTATAAATGAATATGCTTCTTGGCCTCCCACATTCTCTAAGACCTCATCTGTGAAAGGGGTAGGAAAAGGGTCATGTAAGAAATCATCATTCAATTTTCTCAAATCTACATAGATCCTTATCCCCCCTTTTTTCTTTTCTTTGACAATGATAGGACTTATCCATTTAGACTCTTCCATTGGTTCTCTGATACCAACTTCCAACATTCTGTCAATTTATGCCCTCACTTTCTGCTTATATACTAGATTCATTATGTAAGGTCTCTGTCTGACAGGTCTTGCCTCAGGTTTGAGAGGTATATTCATCTCTCCTAGCTCTCATGTTATGAATTTCATCTCTATAAAGTTAGTTGGGAACAGGTCATTGTATTCGCGTAGTAACTCTGTTATTTTTTCTATTGTTTGTTCATCCCAGTAATCTTCAATACTTGTCATTTTGGGATTGTCAGTTGTCCCAATGTTGACTTTCTTTACTTTGATTGGTGAAGAAAATAATTCTGACTCCAGAGATGGCCCTTCCACCTCTCGCTCTCTCCTTCAATTTATGTAATATTGGTGCATACCCCCGACCCTCAAGCAAAGATTTGCACAGGATCAGTCTTCCTTGAATTCGCAGAACTAAAATAGTTCTTTTGAGCCCTCACTGGAACCCCACGAATCTGATCCACAGGTCCTTCACGAAAACCCCACCTACACAACGTGCACTAGGCATGAGTCTTCACCTCCACATGACCACTATATATGACCTTCGGTCAAGCCAAGAGATACTTTTCGCATTTCGCAACTCCACGATGCAAGAGAGTCGAGTCTTTTGACTCTTCAAACCCCGAAATCCGAAATCGCTCCCTTAGATGAGATCAACGGCTATGAGTCTCCCTCAATCCAATGGTCCTAGTTGTATCAATATTTCGGTAACTAGGAGTTTGAAATGAAGTGACCCCAACCACTGGTCACTCCATTCCCCAAACTCCAAAATTTCTCCTTTGGCGAGATCGACGGCCTTTCAGGATTTTCTCCGAACCTTGACCACTCCTTTGACCTTTCAGTGTTTCTCTATTCATGATTTCGGGAGTTGTTTAACCATGCAACTCTACCCCTTGAGTGTTGAAACCCCAAAAACCAATTGGGGCCCAACGGCTATTTTCCCTCAACCTTTCGGGAATTTTCCTTTCTCTCTTTGGGATTTCGCGAACCAGGAGTTTGAAACTCTCGACTCCAAAATCACTGCCTCCTCTACTTCCCGAACCCTAAAATGTCAAAATGTCAACATGGACTCAACGATGATTTTCCCCTGACCAAATCTCGGTCCATGTGACTGCTTCCTCCATGACCACATTCCTACTCCAAAGACATGTCGCATTTCACGACTTCGGGATTTTCAACGTAAAGTGCTCCAGCTCCTTGTCATCGGAATTACCGAAATGTCGAACCCCGAAATGCTGAAATTCCACTCCAAAGGGGAATCACCAACTCCTGTTTCTTCTCATCCAATGGTTTCTACCCCTCCTGATATTTTGAATGCTAAAAGACACTCAGCCTTAAACTTCTCACAGATCTGCGAGATCCAACGGCTACGTGATTTCGGCACTTCTTCCACGAAGAAATTTCACTGTTCGTTCACTCTTCTTCAAGGATCTCTGGCCAAAATGACTTGGCATCCTTCCACCTAAACTTGACTTATGCAAGATGATTTCGATATCTACCTCCCTTTGAAAACTTCAAAGGTGCTATCCCTCATGAGCTTTCACTTGCAAATTCAAGCCCCCAAAAGGAATCTTGCTCGCACTCCTTGCGGAAACCTTCAAATAACCTCTGGTTATTTGAGTCTTTGACCCTATGCAATCTTGCAACAGTAGTCCTTCAACCTTCACCTTAGTCGATAAGTTCTAAGGCTTCAACCAGCCTACGCACACCTTGCATGACTCTGTGCCTCACCTACACTTCTGCTCGTTATGAGAACAACGATATCTCTCCTGAGCTTTCTGAGACAAAACTCAGATCCTCGTCAATGCACACCTTACAGACGTTCACTGCACTCTTTGCAGGAATTCTCAGGAAGAGAAACAATTGAAACTCATTCTTCTCCTCTCTCAAACTTCATACACTCAACATGAAATCATACACCCGACACATCATTGAAACAAATGCATAATAGAGAAAATGAAACAACTTTAAACATACCATTCAACAAATGTAAACAGTAAGCATCATAACACCATGAAAATTGAGTCAAAGATTTATATATTAACTCAAGTGCTCCTGTACATGGGTTCTTCTCTACAGTTCTCTGCTACAGCTCTACATCTTATGAAATCTAAATGATCATAATGTTCATGTTATAATGATACAAGGGTGACGGTGTCCATATCCATTTTCCCTCCTACACTTCTAAACTGTCTAATCTAACATTCATATCTACCTACTTTACATGAACTACCTATTACATCCGGCATATGAGAGTAATTTCTCCAGATCTGTCCATATCTCCAAGACATAAATGTAAGTACGCTTCTCCTAGCTATTACATTAATGCTTCAGATTTCAAAATTCAAAATGTTTTCATAAAAACGTGTCCTTTTTTTATCTGTACGTCCAGTTGTTCCTTTGGCTAGGCGCGTGCTTTGGCTTTGTACAATGCTCCTGCATCATACTCCCTCACTTGAAAATTTTCATGAACTCCTATTCATGAGTTCTTGCATGGTTTGTCCATGCTTTTGAATTGTTGCTTCATCCTCCCAACTAGCATCTTCAACTAGATGTCCTTTCCACTTGACCAAGTATTCAAAATATTCTTTCCTCCTGGTCTTTTTGCTAATCCTTTTGTCAATTATTCCTTCCATCTGTGGCTTTTCAGCTATAGGCATTTGTTTTATCCATTGAACCTCTTTCTGTTCCTCCTTTACTCCTGCTCCTTCAACTCTGTAAGGGTACAAATCCGCAACATTGAATATCGGTGAGATTTCGACCCCATCGAGTAATTCAATCTCATATGTGTTTGCCCCAAATTTCCTTATGACCTTGCACGGTCCAATCTTTTTCATATTCAGCTTATCATACGTTCCCCTTGAGAACCTCTCCTTCCTTAGATGCACAAGAATCAGATCACCAACTTCAAATTGAAGTTCTCGAAATTGAAGTTCTCGCTTGTGTTGATCTTCTCTCTTCTTGCATTCTTGACTTGAACTCTGCAATTGCTCCTTAACTTGGCTGTGAAGCTCCTTCATTCCTTCTGCAAATTCCTCTGCACTAGCACTCCTGAATTCATTTTGTTTCAAATCTTTCAATTCAAAAACTCCCCTTGGTTTCATTCCACATACAATCTGGAATGGACTCTGCCCTGTTCTTCTATTGAGTGAATCATTATAAGCGAATTCTGCCTATGGAAGAATGTGATCCCATTGACTGTGGTGTTCAGTCACTAAGCTTCTTAACAAATCTCCCAAGCTCATGTTCATGACTTCTGTCTGTCCATCCATCTAAGGATGATATGCTAAGCTAAAAGATAAACTTGTCCCCATCTTCTTCCATAAGGTCCTCCAGAAATGTCCTACGAACTTGGTATCTCAATCAGAAACGATACTCCTTGGCAAGCCATGAAGTCTGGAGACTTCCTTGAAAAATAGGTTCGCAATATGAGTTGCGTCGCTGGTTTTCTAGCATGGTATGAAATGTGCCATCTTTTAAAATCTGTCAACTACCACAAAGATCGAATCATATCCTCTCTGTTTCCTTGGCAATCCCAATACAAAATCCATGCTCACTGTGTCCCATGGCCTTTCAGGTATGGGTAATGGTTGGTAGAACCCTATGTTCTACCTTTTTCCTTTCATGTGCTGACAAATTATGCACCTGTCCACAAATTTCTTGACATTTGTTCTCATCCCCGGCCAAAAATATGAGCCATTGAACTTTGATAACGTCTTGTCATGACCGAAATGTCCAGCCAATCCTCCACTTTGTTTTTCCTTCAGCGAATTCTCCCTCATGGAGAATTTTGGAATACATAGTTGATTTCCCCTGAACAATAATCCATCCTGGATCATGTATTCAGTCCATTGGCTTCTATCCTTGAGAGTTGTATTATCAGATGCCTCATATTCCTCCTTGAAGCCTAGATCATGCCTATACATTTCTTTAAGGTTATCAAAACCCAAAGTCTTGACTCTGAAATCCTGCATAAGCAAACATTTCCTGCTCAAAGCATCAACAAATTTGTTAGCAGTTCCAGAAATATGCTTAGTCACAAAAGTAAAATTATGCATGAATTCAACCCATTTAGCATATTTTTGGTTCAACTTCTCCTATCAAGTCACGAATTGTAAAGCGTGATTATCATTGTACAAGACAAAATCCTTGGGAACCAAATAGTGTCTCCATTTCTTCAGTGCTTGTATGACTGCATAGAATTCGTTGTCATATGTGGAGTACTTAATCTTCTCTTCATTCAGTTTTTCACTGAAATATGTGATTGGCATGTCATCTTGGCTCAATACCGCTCCAATTGCAAATCCACTCGCGTCACACCTGACCTGGAATGTCTTGCTAAAATCCGGCAAAACCAGAATTGGTTGCTCAATGATCTTCTTCTTCACTAGGTTGAAGCTCTTCTCTACTTCCTTCATCCAGTGAAAACATTTATGTCTTTTCTTCACCATATCCATCATTGGTGCGCTAATTCCACTGAAGTTTCAAATGAATTTCTTGTAGAATCTAGCCAAACCATGGAAGCTTCGAACTTCAAACACGCTCTTCGGCGATGGCCAATTCTTAATTGCCTTTATCTTTTCCGAGTCCATTTTTAATTCATTTGTATAGAATACAAAGCCCAAATAAATGAGTTATGTCCTCATAAATGACTATTTCTTCATATTAATCAGTAATTTCTCATGATGTAATCTCCTCATTACTGCAACTATATGATTTAAGTGTTTTGCTTCTGTCTTGCTGAAAATTAATATATCGTCAAGATATACAATGATGAATTTCCCTATGAAATCCTTCAGAACTTAGTTCAAAAACCTCATGAAATTATTGGGCACAATCGTTAAGCCAAATGGCATGACAAGCCATTCATACAACCCCTCATTCGTCTTGAATTTTGTCTTCCATTCATCACCTTCTCTCATTCGAATTTGATGATACCCGCTTTTCAAATCAATCTTTGAAAAAAACTTTGCTCCACTCAAGTAATCCATCAAGTCGTCCATCCTTGGTAATGGAAATATGTATCTGATGGTAATCTTATTGATTTCCCTTGAGTCTGTACACATTCTCCAGCCTCTGTCTTTCTTTGGGATTAGCACTGTTGGAACAGCGCATGGACTCAAGATTTCTCAAATCAATCCTTTGTCCATTAAGTCATGGACCTGTCTCTTAAATTCTACATTTTCCTACGGCGTCAACCGATATGTTTCTTTGTTCAGAAAACTGGCTCTAGGTATAATATCGATATGATGACTTATACTCCTGATAAGTGGCAACAAACAAGGTAGTTCGTCCACCACTACATTAGGAAACTCTCCCAGCATCTCCTGGATTTCCTCTGGTAAATCATCTATTCTCATACTGGTCAAAACAATTTTGGGTTTCCTGACCACAATAAATGGTGTGTCTTCCTTCTTATTAACCTCATTAAGAATTTCTTTCCCACTCATGATAAGTACAGTGTTTCTCATCTATGTTTTCACTTCTTTATCCTTAATCGATAGCAACATGTGAGTCCTACCATTTTTTTCCAGGGTGTATGTGTTCTTTCTCCCATCATGAACTACGTTTCTGTCATATTTCCACGATCTACCCAGCAATAGATGACAACATCCATGGGAATGACATCACATAATATTTCATCTTTATATCCTCCTATTTTAAGTTCAACTAAACACTATTTAGTGACGTTTACCTAATGTCCTTTTTGTAGCCACGAAACTCTGTATGGGCTTGGATGTACAACAGTCTCCAACTCTAGCTTTTCTACCATCTTTGTAGATACAAGATTGTCTGTGCTATCATTATCCACTATGACCTTGCATACCATATCCTTAGTTTTGCAAGTAGTCTGAAACAGACTGTTTCTTTGGGTTGGGTTCTCTGCCTCCTTCTCCAACTTCAAGAGAACTTTCTTCATCATCAAAGATCTTCCGCCCTCAGTGTCTTCTACCTCAACATTCCATCCTTGAGCTTCGGCAATGTGATTTTCACCACCATCTTTCTTCTTATCTGGACACTCATAGGATTTATGTCTGATTTTTCCACAGACAAAGCATTTCACTTCACCTCCTCTACCTCTTCCTCTTCCTCTGGCTCGAGGAAAAGTATTTTTCTTGGCATACTGCTTTCCCTGTGAGCTTCCTCCTCTATCAAGTTGAGTTTTCTTCCCCTCTTCTTTAGGTTTCTGAGTTCTATCTTGGGAAATTGTTTTGCCTCTGGCTTGACTTCTACCTCGGCCTCTTTGACCTTGCTTCCGACTCAGCTTCTCTTCATCTTTCAGAACTATATGATAAGAATCTTCCACATTTCGAATGGTCATCATGCCCATCTTATCTTGAATGTCATATCACAGACCATTCATGTACCTGGAAACTTTTTCATCATCTCTTTCCCGATGACCTGCTCTAATGTTTATCCTATAGAATTCTTCAGTGTATTCTTTCACTGACATCAGCTTCTGTCTCAAATTCTGCATCCTCCAAAATAGAGTGATGATAATCCATAGGTATAAATTTGGCTTTCATCTTTGCAACCATTCTATCCCAGCTTTTGATTTTTTGCTTGCCCTTGCAACGTCTGTCAGTCTGCAGTTCATCCCACCACAATGTTGCGTGCCCTTTAAGTCTAGTAACGTTATGTTTACTTTCTTGTCTTCCTCGACATCCTCATAGTTGAAGTATTTGCCTAGATATCTAATCCAGTCTAGAAGTTCTTCAACATCCATGTTGCCTTCGTACACTGGAATGTCCATTTTTTCCCTAGCACCTATCCTTGCAACAACCCTAAATAAGTGTTCTTCTGCAGCATCTTTGACTGCAACTTCTTCTCCTTCATTTCCAGCTTCATTTTCAATTTCATCATCATTGATATCCCCAGCATCAACTATGCACCTTTTTGTTGTATCCATAGCATCAAGCCTGGCATGTAACTCACACATTTCTCTTTCCACTGCCGGATCAGGCATTTGCCTATCTCTTCTTCTCGATGGCATAGCTGAAAAATTCTCCTCTTTTCTCTCTGCTACAGAAAGCAAAGAATTTGTTCTGGGCTCTGATACCACAACCAGTGCAGACCCCCAACCCTTGGGCCAATATTCGCATAGGATCAGTCTTCTTCGAATTCACAGAACTGAAATAGTTCTTTCGGGCCCTCACCAGAACACCACGAATCGGATCCACAAGTCCTTCACGAAAACCCCACCTACACAACATGCGCCAGGCATGAGTCTTCACCTCCACATGACCACCAAATATGACCTCTGGACAATCCAAGAGATGTTTTTCGCATTTCGCAACTCAATGATGCAAGAGAGTCGAGTCTTTTGACTCTTCAAACCTCGAAACCCAAAATCGCTCCCTTGGACAAGATCAACGGCTATGAGTCTCCCTTGATCCAATGGTCCTAGATGTATCAGGATTTTGGTAACTGGGAGTTTGAAATGCAATGATCCCAACCATTGGTCACTCCATTTCCCAAACTCCAAAATTTCTCCTTTGGCAATATCAACAACCTTTCAGGATTTTCTCCGAACCTTGACCACTCCTTTGACCTTTCGGCATTTCTCTCTTTGTGATTTCATGAGTTGTTTGACCATGAAACTCTACCTCTTGAGTCCCGAAACCCAGAAACCCGATTGGGGCCCAACAGCTATTGTCCCTCAACCTTTTATGAATTTTCCTTTCACTCTTTGGGATTTCACGAACTGGGAGTTTGAAACTCTCGACTCCAAAATCACTGCCTCCTCTACTTCCCAAACCCTGAAATTCCAAAATGTCAAAATGACTCAACGACGATTTGCCCCTGACCAAATATCAATCCATGTGACTGCTTCCTCCATGAACATAGTCCTACTCCAAAGACACGTCGCATTTCATGACTTTGGGATTTTCAACGCAAAGTGCCCCGGCTCCTTGTCATTGAATTACCGAAATACTGAACCCCAAAATGCCGAAATGTCAAAATTTGACTCCAAATGGGAATCAACGACTCATGTTTCTTCTCATCCAATGGTCGCTACCCCTCTTGATCTTCTAAATGTTAAAATACACTCAGCCTTAACCTTCTCACAAATCTGCAAGATCCAATAGCCCATGGGATTTTGGCACTTCTTCCACGAAGAAATTTCACCGTTCGTTCACTCTTCTTCAAGGATCTCTGGCCAAAATGACTTGGCATCCTTCCACCTAAACTTGAATTCTACGAGATAATTTCGATCTCTGCCTCCCTTTGAACACTTCAAAGGTGCTATCCCTCCTAAGCTTTCAATTGCAAATTCAAGCCCCCAAAAGGAATCTTGTTCGCACTCCCTGTGGAAACCTTCAAATAACCTCTAGTTATTTGAGTCTTCGACCCTATGCACTCTTGCAACAGTAGTCCTTCAACCTTCACCTTAGTCGATAAGTTATAAGGCTTCAACCAGCATATGCACACCTTGCACGACTCTGTGCCTCACCTGCACTTCTGCTGGTTATGAGAACAATGATATCTCTCCTGAGCTTTCTGAGACAAAACTCAGATCCTCATCAACGCACACCTTGCAAATGTTCACTGCACTCTTTGTAGGAATTCTCAAGAAGAGAAACAGTTGAAACTCATTCTTCTCCTCTCTCAAACTTCATACACTCAACATGAAATCATACACCTGACATAGCATTGAAACAAATGCATAACAGAGAAAATGAAACAACTTTAAACATACCATTCAACAAATGTAAACAGTAAGCATCATAACACCATGAAAATTGAGTCAAAGATTTATATATTAACTCAAGTGCTCCTGTACATGGGTTCTTCTCTACAGTTCTCTGCTACAGCTCTACAGCTCATGAAATCTGAATGATCATAATGTTCATGTTACAATGATACAAGGGTGAGGGTGTCTATATCCGTTTTCCCTCCTACGCTTCCAAACTGTCTAATCTAACATTCATATCTACCTACTTTACATTAACATACTTAAATGCCTATTAAATCCAACAGATGAGAGTAATTTCTCCAGATCTGTTCATATCTCCAAGACATAAATGTAAGTATGCTTCTGCTAGCTATTACATTAATGCTTCAGATTTCAAAATTCAAAACATTTTCATAAAAATGTGTCCTTTTTTTATCTGCACGTCTAGTTTTTCCTTTGGCTAGGTGCGTGCTTTGGCTTTGTATGATGCTCTTGCATTAAATATGAATATTGTACGGGTCATCCTCATCTGGTGCTTCCTCTTCAACATGATAACATGACAGTAGTTCTTTGATTGTTTGTATGTTCTGTTGTTTGTACTCTGTCATGATTTCAACCTCTAGTTCATCAATAAATATCACACCTTTTATATGTTTTAGTGTCGAATAAATGTTGGGGTTCTCATGTTCAAATGAGAAGGTTACTAAAAAGTTTTTTTGTAATGTTGACCATTTTGTAGTGCCTTTGTGCATCTCCTGGTCTACATACCAGTTCTCTAGGATTTCTTCCAGTGTATGGATGAATTTATGAGGCCATTCCTCTGGTGGTGTCATCCTCGATTGTGTTATGCACTTCTCCAAGTGTTATGTTGGTGTCCATTGCCCATCATACCTCTTCATTTTATTGTTGTCTTGTTCTGCATTAAATCTAATGCACAATAACCACTTGCAGTTGTACCAGTCCTAAATTGTTTCTTTGTGTGCACTCCACCATCTTGCAAGTGTATCTTTTAGAGAAATATATAGGGCTAAGAGCCTCTGATTTTCTATCACTTCTCCCTCATCTTTTGTCAAAAATTCCTCTAGATTGTTAACCCCGTGAAAACTGGGAGGTTCTCTTGTCTTTGTACCAACCCATCTTACTGTGCGATCTATTCTTCTGCACCTTCTTGTAGAAACTTCATGTAATAGCTATTGCCAATTCTCCAAATATGTATCTAAGTCAAATCACATGATGTGATGCTTCTCTAGTTGAGTACCCCATCTGCAGTTGGGTTAACATAATCTTCTTCGTGTGCGGTGGTTCTTTACAACTAGTTTATTTCCTCTAGATCCAAACAAGTGGGTTCTACAAACCTTTCTCCTTCTAAAGGATCTAATGGCGCAATGAGTCTATATTCTCCTAATTCAAATGTCATTTTCCTTGTCTTCAAATTGATTATGGCTTGGTTATCAAATTCCCAATCTAGTCCAATCAATGTTGGATATGGGGTTGTTCCATCTACTATCTCTATTACTTCAAAATATGTCTTAGTGTGCACTCCATCCAAATCTACTGTCACACCTTCAAGCATTCCAATTGGGAGAACTTTGTGTTGATTTTCTAATTTCAACTGGATAGGTGAATAGCCTAGTGTGGGTTCTCCCATACACTGACATGTATTCTTAGGTAAGACATTTACTTCATAACATGAGTCCAGTATAATATCCTCCACATTGAAATCCCAAATATTAGCATTGATTCTGAATTCCCTACTTGTCATCCTTCTTGTATGGAGGTGATTGACTTTTTTCTGCTCTAATTTTCCCTCTACCTCTGTGTTACATCTTTCTAGCATATTTTGTAAAATCTTAACAGGTGATGGATCATTTAGTAGCTTAACACAGGATTGCAGAAAAGTTCTTATGTTACTTACTCTACAGGTTGTGCTTTACTGGTGTGGTCCATTGATGAAGGCATCTCGTACATAGGAGAGTTTTGATTCTGCTACGTAGTTGATGTACATGCAGTGTTCTGCTTGAGAAACTTGTGTATGGACTCCTTGAATGATTCATTTTCATTTTGCGCATCAAACTTCTTATATGGTTCAGTATTCTTCTTCACCCATTGGTGTTGCATTGGGTCTTGTCTTGTTGCGTCAGTTCCTGTCTTAGCTCATCCTTGCATGACTATGTTGATGTTTCTTCCATCATCCCTGGATTCTATAGAAATCGACTAGACATTCTGATTGTTCTGATTCCTCTTATCTTGGATCTTTCCCAATAGTGTTGGACAGTCCACTGTATCATGGTCTATTGCGCGATAGTACATACATGTCATAGGTGGAAGTGGGCATTCCCTTGCATAATTTCCTAGCTGTTAGAAGTTGTGGCACACTACTAGACCTTTGCCTCTTCTAAATCCTCCTCTACCTCATCCTCCACCTCTATATCTAGCTCAATCTCTTCGTGGTGCATCGTATTGAGGTACCTGATTATATTGTGTGGGGTTATATTGTGGTTGTGCATTATTGTATTGTGGTTGCGTAGTGTTGTACTGTGGTTGCGCATTTTTGTATTGAGGTAGTACCTGGTTGAAATGAGGTGCAGCTTACCCTAACATCATTTCTTCTTGCACCCTATAAGTATATGAAGTTCTTTCTCTCATCAGGTCCATCATCCTACAATCTTTATCATCATGACCCACTGACTTACAGAAATTGCAATATGAAATTTTGGGTACTATCTAATAATTTTGAATCATTGGAAAATGATATGGATCTTGCCCATGCATCTTATAGATCTCGCACCATGGTCCTCATGTTGGAAAAGGGTTTGGTACTTGTTGGTCCCCGATTTTGACCATGTTCTTTGCCCATACTACATACCTTTGACCTCCAACTATATGCCAGTACCACCCTTTTTGACCTCCTTTTGATATAATCAACATCCCTTTACCACCCAAAGGGGTCACCTAAGGTATTTT